>JAVTVY010019323.1:0-76024 GCA_036873755.1 Hanleya hanleyi | reverse complement strand
AACTGTGATGGGACAGTCTAGGTCTCCTGCTATAGCAGTATAATCCCTTGAAGGGGTTAATGTGGCTGAGGCTGAGGAGTTTTGCACGTAAGTGACCCCTTATGTTAAACTGGAAGTTGAGAGTATTCTGCCAATATTTATAACTCACTCCCATCTCTACCTTTCTAATGATGGACCAGCTTTCTCTACCTGAATCTAATTTATTTTTGTATTTCAGCCATGTCGCAGGCCTAGTCCTTGTTAATCCCCTAGCAGAGGACATATTTGAACAGCACAGTGGGGTGTGGTCTCAGTTCTGGTGTGTGGAGAGTATTAGTAAATTTTTATATCCAGTGTGATGTGTTACTGTGAAAATATGCACAACACAGAACAATCATATTTTTTTACTAAATACATGAAGTTGACAATGGAATTAAAGGTAAAAAAGCAATTATTTTGATTTTCCTTTTCATATTTTATATAGGTTGAATAATGATGGAAATATCAAACTATCTACTTTGCTTGGTTTAATTTTGAAATATTTTGTTTGATAGAAGCATTTAAAAGTTCATGGCACCTCAAGCCCAGCTGAATTCAAATTGCAACCCACATCACTTTTCTTTCCTTGATTCTGGGCCCTCGGTGTCCGAGTGGTCTGAGGCGCTGAACTGGCACGTGTTCGAGCCACGCTGATGAGAAAGTTTGCCAGTCAAATCAGACCAACCGCCTGAAGACTGAACATATTGACGTCGGGGCTAGGTGGTCTGGTGAGACATCACAAACCAGCGTCAGACAAGGGCAGATAAGCGATGTGGATTTCATTCCTGGTCGGGCTTGAGATACCAACTTTAGGGCAATTTTCTAAAGCTTCTATGAGAAAGAAAAATACTTTAAATAAAACCAAATGAAGGTCAAAGGCTGATATATCCATCATCAACTAGCCTAAGAAGAATACAAAAAAGGAAAGTATGAACACCTTTGCACTTCATCTTTGAACAAACCAGCTGTCAGATGTGAGAAGCTAATGCTCTAGTTGAGTGGATAAATTAATCTCTCGTTAGAATAAGTTACTGTAATAGCATCTGCAGTGCATTTGCTACCATTCTCTCACTTCGGATTCAGTGGATCTTACAGAACTTGCTTCTTAATTTAAAATTATTTGGTTTTGGCGAAAGTTAAATGTACTAACAGGGAGTATTACCTCTGACTGCCATTTGAAACTCATTATTTCACAACACCTGCCTGTTAACACAAGCGTTAAAGGAGTACTTATTTTAAATGTGTCTGTAATCGTCGGCGTTCGTACTGCAAATGTCAGAATAAAAAATATATGGGGATAATTTTGCAAAATAAAAATATGAAAGATTTGTTGTTCGCCGTGCCATGCTCTTAGTGCCTCCATTACACCAATGCATGATGTAAAAAAAAATGAAGGCTGATAATGTCGTTAATTTGCTGAAGAGAGAGAATCGAGTTAATCCATTGACAGCCTAGATGATTAGTTCAACGGTAATACTGAAAATGTCTACGAATGCTGTAACAGCATCATTAAATGCAGCAGAGGATGCTCTTTTTGCTCACCGCTCACTTCAACATAGTTCACCACTCATGTCAACATAGAAGCATAAACAAGGCCACACAGATTGTAATGAAAATAATACTTGACTGCCCTAAATGACTGTAAAATTGTTGGTAATGTTTAAGAGTGTAATCTTTGCAATAGGAACCTTTTAAATCATTTAAACATACTGTCTGTGTATACCTCCCTGATGATATAATGCCTTCAAGATTATTGCCATAAATTAACATGATTTAATTGTTAGAATTTCTCTCTGTGTCCATTCTCAGGTTTGGTCACCTCTTGCCATCATTCCAGTCCCTCCAGCTGGGTGCAGCCATCGGCCTTACCAGACTGGCTCTACTTGTAGGTCTGGTACAGCAGCCACTACAAAGAGCTGACCTCAGTGATGAGGTCATTATCAGACAGGTGAGGTCACAGTATTATTGTTATATAATAAAAGTCTGTCACTGACCAGACTGCCTCTACTCGTCATTGATGAGATCATTACTAGACAGGTGAGGTCAGAGTTAGTATTATTGTTATAACAGTCAGTCACTAACCAGACTGGCTCTACTCGTGGGTCTGGTACAACAGTCATTACAGAGAACTGACCTTAGTGATGAGGTCATTATTAGACAGGTGAGGTCACAGTATGATTGTTATTACAGTCAGTCACTAACCAGACTGGCTCTACTCGTGGATCTGGTACAACAGTCACTACAGAGAACTGACTTCAGTGATGAGGTCATTATTAGACAGGTGAGGTCACAGTATTATTGTTTTTACAGTCAATCACTGTCCAGATTGGCTTCACTCGTGGGTCTGGTACAACAGCCACCACAGAGAGCTGACCTCAGTGATGAGGTCATTATTATGCCCCCCCCTCTAATTAGGGGGGGGCATATAGCGATCGCTTTGTCCGTCCGTCCGTCTGTCCATCCGTCTGTCCGTCCGAGTTTCTTGTCCGTGCAATATCTCGGTTAATATTTGATGGACAGGATTGAAACTTGCATGGACTGTGGCCAGTACCTCGTAGTTGTGCAGCGTAGAGTTTTTTCCGAGTTCCGGTATAATTTTCAAGAGTTATGGCCCTTTTTCTGAAATCTCTGTGAATGGGACTTGTCCGGGCTGGATCTTGGTTAATATTGTATGGACAAGTATGAAATTTGCATGATATGTGATCAGTGCCCCACAGTTGTGCAGCGTAAAGTGTCTCCCCGTTTCGCTTATATTTTCAAGAGTTATAGCCCTTTGTGCCTGAAATCTTCGTGAATTGGGACTTGTCCGGGCTGGATCTCGGTTAATATTGTAGGGACAATTATGAAATTTGCAGCATATGTGGTCAGTGCCCTGTAGTTGTGCAGCATGAAGTTTCTCCGCGTTTCGCATATATTTTCAAGAGTTATGGCCCTTTTTTTCTTCAAATCTTTGTGAATTGGGACTTGTCCGGGCTGGATCTCGGTTATAATATTGTATGGACAATTATGAAATTTTCAGGATATGTGGTCAGTGCCCTGTAGTTGTGCAGTGTGAAGTCCCTCCGCCTTTTGAATATATTTTCAAGAGTTATGGCCCTTTTTTTCTTCAAATCTTTGTGAATTGGGACTTGTCCGGGCTGAATCTCGGTTAATATTGCATGGACAAGTATGAAATTCGCATGATATGTGGTCAATGCCCCATAGTTGTGCAGCATGAAGTTTCTCTGCTTTCAGTTATATTTTCAAGAGTTATGATCCATTGTTTATCAAACCTAAGTGAATGGGATATATTTATTTGTCCAGGCTGCAGTCCATAACTGATTTGGACCGGGAAAATGGCTATATATATGTCATTCTACATTCCAAAGCAGACCACATAGGTCCTGAAGTATGAAATTGCCCCAAAAGGAGTTAATTGGATGCAAAATTCAAAGTTTATTGATCGCTTCATAATTTCACCACAATATACTCGGATTTAACGAAAGCCCCGGCGACCATCTTGCATCAAAACATTATCACTTGTTGGTCGATACTTTGAATATGTACATGTATTATGTGAGGCATGCCAAAAAAATTGACTGAAATAGAATTTTCATAATCATGAAGGCCTCCACCGACCAATACAGAACAGAACAATGGCGGGGCAGTGTCGGATTAAAAAAGCGGAAGGGGGGGCATACAATGAGCAATCTCTGATTGCTTCCTTCCTGTGTTAGACAGGTGAGGCCATTATAAGACAGGTGAGGTCACCGTATTGTTGTGACAGTACTGACCAGATTGACTCTATCTGTGGGTCTCATACATCAGCCACTACAGTGAGCTGGCCTCAGTGGTGAGGACAGACTGTCAGGTCACAGTATTAATTGTTATCCCCCTCAGGACTTGAGAAGTTGAGGAATATACGGAATAGAGCTTTCAGATGTGGTCCAACTTGCCAACTTGAGGTCAGGAGGTCAGAGACAATATATACATGCCATTGATTGGTTCATGATCATGACCTCAATTTTGTTTATTTCAGAAACATTTCATGTGTCATCCCCGTCATCTAAGCTCTGTGGTGGATGAGCATCATTTTATTAACGAGACTTTTTCACAACTTAGGTATGTCACAATCTGCTGTTGAAAATCATGCATTTCTTTATAGAATTTAGATAGATAGATAGATCCTTTATTTACCCATGGTGTACACAGTATCTTTTATTTACCCAGGGTGCACACAATTAACACTAAGCTAGTTACATCATGACCCTGCTTAAAACATATATACATATTTAGTAAAAATGGTTAGCATGATCGATAATAATTATGGAAAGAAATATATATATATATATACAAAATTAAAAAAAACTATATATATGTATTAATTTCAAAATAATTTAACTGTCAATTGATGTTTTTATTTAAAGTTGATATCTTAATTAAAAGGCTTGCATATTTATCTCCAGTATTGGAGTCTATATTGAATTGAATGATCACAATTATCTCTCTAACATATTTTGCATATAGATTTGGGGAATTGAACGAAGTTTAAAATGTTAGTGAGGCGAGTGTTGTTGTTGTTGTAACAGAGTATTTTGGAAAATGTTGAAAGCTTATGCCTGAAGATGATGACATTGCATGTGTAATTAGTTCCTGGACTTGTGTAAGTTATTGTTAAATACAGAGATTGCTCGCATGAACCACAATCTTTCCGCCAATCTGAAGTATACCATAGACATTATGGAAGAAGCTCCCGTCATGCCCGTAAAATACAGAGAAACAAATGTTGCCATGCAAATATTGGTAAAGGTGATTAATTTTTAACCATACAGTTGACAACAATTTTTAAACAGTATTCCAAATTCATTTTCATGTACCAGTGGACATAGTGAATAAAGTCAAATTTGGACAATTGTTTGAAATTCATTGTCAGCTGGAGGGTTATAAATGAATTCCTAAGTCAATATTTGCATGGTAACCTATCTATTTCTATTTCTATTGACTGAAATCTGACAGCTTAATGGTAAGGTTCTCGCTTTATTATTGTCTTTCATGCTTGCACTCTTGGTATTTAACATTTACATGATTCAAAGAACTACACATGCAATGCCATTTTCTTCAGGCATAAACTTTGTAGCATTTTCCAAAATACTTTGTAACAACAACAACAACACTGACGCTTCACTAACACGGCTACTCAATTAGATTTAAAGATTATTAGCTATTATGTGAACTACAACTGACATAGATCTATAAATATGGAGATGGTTTGTATCCATACAAATTTTTTTTCTTTCTAATTCAGTTTCCCTGCTTACAGAACACCAATCGAAAGCCTCATATGTACCATTTGAAGTATTGGAAAGATTATTGTTCTAAGATATTGTCCATTCTCGTAAAATAAACTGGCCCTTCTTCTTTGGGTGCATTGTCAATATGTTTATCTAGATTTTAAGAAATGTCAATTGATGTTCCTTTGTTTTCAGGTTAGTTAGAACAATGAAACCATTCCCCAGTAACGTCTCTGTGACCGTTATCACAGGGAACTACTACGATAAACAACTACCAAGTCATCTCAATAAGGTCAGTCTATCAGTATGTACAGGTCTGAAGATATTAAGGATGAAATCAACCCATCTCTCAATTTAGTCCGAGCTTCCTCTAACCCTTCAGCCACGATGTCACATGATCGATTGTCCTTAGCTGAGGTTAGAGATTCTTTTGCCCCAAAAACGGGTAAAAAGCGAGACCATAGAGGTATCAGAGAATCCCTGTCTTCATAAATTTTGAAGAAAAAAAAAAACATTCAGCCATTCTAAAATGCTTAACAAAAATTCATTAATGAATAATTTCCCTTCTTCATCAGCCCAATCATGACAAGATCAGTTTCATTCTTAGCCTGTTAAGAGTGACTTTATTTTTGTTCGCTAATTGAATTCCATTTACTGTTTTGAATGAGAGAGAGGCAAATTTCATTGACCTTGCCAAGGTCAGCTTATGACATAAACATTGCAGGCACATGTGTGCATGCATCTCATTTACTTAGGGGAAGCCAAGGGGTTGTGAGTGTCTCGACCTGTTTTTATTTTAAGTTACAAAGAAATAAGGCAATATCTGCAGGATTTTGAACAATTTTCTCAACTTCCTGTTCTATTAAATTTGATCACCCTCTAACTTTATGGTGAAAATCTTCAATTCCTGTGATTGAATTATTAGAGGGATTACCATATATATTATTTATTCAGACATTTATTTATTCTTTTATTGTTTACAGGCGTGGGCAAAATCGGAGCAGAATTTGATTTCTCGGAGGTTCCCGAATGCTCAACACATCGTGATCAATGGAGCCGACCACCATATGCTATATCGTAAACCACTGGCCGTCGCTGAACCAATCAATAGGATGGTTAGACTGTACAGACAAAAAAATAAGACCAGCAAAAGCTGACATCAGTGTACTGAATTAAATTTTATGTAAATTGTATTCAAGCCTTTGTTTATATCTTTTCATAAATACTGAATTTCACTTAGTTGGCACCAAAGATCCTCCATTGTCATCCATTCTAAAGCATCTGCCTGATCTTTAGCATTGAAAGCATAGGGAGATTGTTATCCTTTTATGGACGATATAGTACCCTTTCTCATGTGACTCTATTCCAAAATGGACCTATTCCAAATATGATTTGGACAGGGTGGATAGGTTATCGCACCGTCTGCTCCATGGTAAATGGCTATAAGTGAGAATTACTCGCGATTTTCAACTTTCAATAGATTATTGACTACATTAGTTTTGCGACTCGTAAAACTTACAAATACGAATTATTTTACATGATTCTTGTCGTTTCGCTGAGTCTGTGTATCCAAGGGCATGGCAATCGTAATAAATTTATGAATCACACACATGCAGAAATCGCAACATTGCAACGACGATAGCTGTCACTCAAGATAGATTTCAGTCAGACCGCTGTTCACAGGAGGCGGTGCACCTTTTTTAGCTGAGTTATGTTGATATATGGGGCTGTAAATTACTTGGCAACTCGACAGAAAATTTCAGGGAGTATATATCTTATCTTGTGTAATAAAAAATCCTTCAGAATTTTCAGAATCCATCACAATCATTCGATAGTGCTCTTGTGTCGGCAGTAGACAAGCGCGCTGCTCGAGGGCGGAGTCAGCAAAACTGTGATGGCAACTGTCTCGAGGTCGTACAGGTCAACGCCGTAATCTGTGTGGGATAATTATTGGAATCAGGTATAAATGATTCTTCATCGCACATAAGATCGTATCCACATGGAGTCTGTAATTTTTAAAACGAGAGTAAACATTGTCTTTGCACTGAAATACAGGAATATCGTTCCCTGAGCTTCATCACCCCCCTCCCCCCCCCTCCACACCCCTCATCTGAGAGAATAGACCGGCCCCAGTTGAACACCAGAAAAGATTATCTGGACGGCCCTATCAGAGTTTGTCAGGGGTAATTGAATTTCAAATGAGTACGATGACCACATTTATTATTTTATTTAGCATTGGTAACATTTGTAAATGATGCTTTCCAAATATAGTGTGTTTTCCAAATTTTGAGGCAATATGACATCAACGAAGAAACGCTGGCAAACTGACATAGCGAAATCAGGGTAAATTGACCTCATGGTCATGGTTTTCCATGCTGGCACCATGCTGTCTTGAAGAGAATCCTGGTGACCCCTCATTTTATTAGATTTTCCGATTCAGCATTGTTCCAGAAAACTATTGAGGAATTTTGAAGAAAATGAAATTTTAACTTCTTAGAAAATACTAGCTATTTCTATGAAAATAGATGCATTTTTCGTAGAATTCCAATCTAACCCCATATATTAGAGTAGGGTTAAACCATTATAGTGCACCATATAAATAACTAGATTATGCAAAATTATGCCTGGTGATCCCTGAATTTTATCCTTTATTTTGAATGTTGATGGTTTGCACTACCTCCTGTTGAAATATAACAAAAATTTCAAATTGTCTGGAACCTCCTTAGACTATTCTCATCTTCGCCAGGATAATTACTACACTGTTCCGTCATTTCCCTGACCTAGTGAAGATATCTTCGGATCAATTTCAAGCCCTACCAGAAAATGTAGAAAAAACCAAGATGACCGCTTTGATCATGGTCTTAATTATCCATCTTCTGTGAACTTCGATAAGGTTTACTTGATGCAATTTGAAAAAAAACAACAAGAGCCCAATGGGCTTCAATATACGCCGGTGCATCTGGAATTAAACTGGTCCAATTTTCAAGGTTGTTTTAATGGTGGTGGTCCCAATTGGTAGCTAGCAATCCAGAGAAAGGTCTACGATTCTGTGCTTACATGTATGATATTGTAACATTTATCATATCTTACATGTACATTGATAATAAACTAAAATGGATTTAATTCTTGGTAACTAGGTGACCTTGAAACAAGAGCCGAGAGCTCAATAATCCCACACTGGAATTGACAATAGTCAAACACAAGAAAATACTAGTTTTCCTTCAAATAGATTCCTTTCAGGTGAGAACATTTTTCACGAAGGAAGAAAAATGTGAAGAAAGTGATGAAGTAAACCTTTGTTCTTGATTTAATGAACAGATAATGGTTCATAACGGTCCCCTCTCCCATTTAAATTAGTAAATGTATGGTTTTAATTTCACAAAAGTTTAACTGAATGTAGCCGTTTCTTACAAGTATCAAACAGGGGAGACAACTCCAAAGGACAAATGCCATATACATATAGGGGAGACCTCTGAATATTCCAACCTAACATGTATAGTCAGCTAAACTGGATTCAGTTTTGGAAGACTGTGACTGTGACCTCTGACAAATTTACCTCAGAATGTATACGACTCCTCTTTGCCACATGAGTAAGGTATACCCAAAGTTTCGTACCAATCCATACCTTGAAACTAGAGATACCACACGGACAACAAATGTTAATGGATGGACAGATGGATAGATTTACAGAACTCATCATCACATTACACGACCTCATCTTCAACAGGCATATGAAAATGTGACTTTTAATGATTTCTTGATTTTGGGGTTAGTGACCTTGACCTAAATTTTGGTACATGATTGCCTCCCCTTAATATATCAACGGACACAAAAAATCATGATTTTTAACAATTTCATGATTTTGGGGTCACAATAACCTTGACCTTTGACCTACATTTTGGTATGTGACACATTGTGTCGCCCTAATGTACCTGTTGACACAAGAAAAAGTTATTTTGAATAATTTCCTGATTTTGGGGTCACAATGTCTTTTGACCTTGACCTAATTTTCGGTATGCAACACATCTTTTCCCCCTATTGAATCCACTCACAAAAAAATTGAAATTTGTAATAATTTCCTGATTTTTCGGCACAATGACCTTTGCCCTCCGACCTCGACCTACATTTGGTATGCAACACATCGTCCCCCCTAGGGAATCCACTCACCAAAAATTGGAACTGTAGACATAAAACTGTCAATTATCAATGATTTCTTGAATTTTAGGCCACAGTGACCTTTGACCTAAATTTTGGTATGCGACACATCATCTCCACCTAGTGTACCCACTCACAAATGAAAGCTCGTGTGAAACACGGGCGAAGAGCATTTCCCCAGATAATTTTGTAACACATAATTTGGTACTCACAGGGCTTTAGATCTCCCCAATTTGAGCACAACTCCTATTAGTGATGGCAATTTTTTTTAGGATGGGACAGAGGGTGGGGCACATACCCCTGGAGGATGAGCAATCAGGAATCATCCCTGGTAGAACTGCCTCTGAGAAGGGATTTCTTCACAAATGGGTGAAACCCAATGTGAGGCAACACCAACTTTATTTTGCGTTTCATGGGCCCACTGACATAAAAAAATCGAATAAAAATAAAATGTCAAATTGTCACTTTTATATTTCCTATGAAAGTTTGAACATTAAGACTTTAACCCCCTTTTTATTCTTGATTGTATGAATTAGGCTGCTGTATTCTATCTGAAACAATGCCAGCAAATAAAAATGCCAAACAACAAAAAATAAATACCTTTCACTATAATTTTTCACTGTAAGTCAGCGAATTGTTGTTGTTGTTGTAAAATGCTCCTAATACTACTCAGGCAATAACGACACTCAATGTAAATCAGGAACCTTCACTGACTGTGATCTATCACTCTGGCATGGTACCCATATTTCGACAGTGATGCAGTATGTCAGAGCTAGGAAATGGAGGGTGTTTCAACAGCTCAGCCTATACAGCATGGTTTAAGTTACTGTTGAAAGGAAGCATGAGGCTGTTGAAACACATGTATGCAAAATTTGCTAGATTGTTCTGAAAGACAGCCACAACAAATAGATTTGGAGTGTATCTTGGCAGTTAACATGTGACTTAACATACAGTATTTATTTCCCAAACCTACACCTGCTTTGCTATATGCCTTAATTCCGCCAGGAATATCCCATACAAACGTTAAAACGGAAGTTTAAAACAAAAGTTATCTCCCCCTGGGGAGTTACCTCCCTAGGGAGTTATCTCCCTTGGGGAGCTCTCTCATCTCAGCCAGGATATATAAGCCAGCCCCCAGTATACACTTCCTCTTTTCTCGTTTGTAACCTCCAGTGGTTGCATCAGGGAGTTCCATACAGCTAGTTGTTGTTGTTAAATTTCTACTCCATTTACGGAAAAGTTTTTCTTGAATATTATGTCTGAGTTTTCTATCCCAATTGTCTTGCCGTTCGTGTGGGCGAGTTTCGACACGCTTAGACGCCCACACACGTTGTTTCGCGTGTAAAGATAATTATGCTATCGAAATAACACATGTGTGAATTTTTGGGATTCATGTACTTGGAAAAATATATGCTTAAGCACATAGGTCTTACCTACTGCAGGCTACTGAAAACCTCGATCTATCGGAGGTCGATAGACGCGTTTTTGAAATTGCCTTAGTGAAAGACATCAAAATTATAGAGGTCCCGTTTTGGATTTGTCTCCTAAATTGAAAAGTCCGGCACCTTCTTCCGTGTCTGGTAATATTCCCCCTAGTGGTACTGTTCCTACAGGAAGATAACCAGAGTGTACCTGAAAGTCTAGCCTTCTCTGGTATAGCATTGTCTGGGAAACCGGTTTCTTTGTTCAGACAGACAAAGGCCAGGTCGCGGCGGTCGGAACACTCCATTGTCTCCGACGGACAAAAGAATTTGTTCTCACCGCGTGTAGTTCACCGACTCCTCTGTCATTTGGTCTTTCTCCGGTTGATTCTTACAATAGGAATAAAAATCGTTCTGTATCTACCTTTACGATTTAAATCTTCCTCTGCTAGTTTGTCTAAAAAGAAAACAGCCTCTCATTCTATGGAAAGGCGTTCGAACTCGACTGTAATTGTTCGGATTACGGATTTACAACCTCCACTTTCGACGTATGTTGACTCGTCACGTCGTCATTCCCGTGTTTCTGATCGTCGCTATTGTTTCATCGCAACGCCGTTCTCGTTCTCGTTTCAGACAGTTCATTCAGGAGGTTATTTTTATTACGTTTGAACTGTACGAAATTGAACAAAGATTTTTCTTCACGGAATAAAAATGCTTCAACGTATTATAACTTCGGAGAATTACAAGTTCTGCAGGGAATTTTGCAGACCGTCATTTTTCGTTGTGTTGTTGTTCTTGTGTTCCGGATTTTCCCCAGTTTTTGGTAGTTTTTCTTCTATGCATTCAGTTCATTGCTCCTACCAAAATTTAGTCTCTTGTTATATCAAATGTTACTCTGTTTATTTGATATCATGTGATCAAGAGACAACTTGCAGAGTTTTTTCTCTGTCTTGGATTTTACGTGTGTTGTTGTTGTTGCGTTTGTCTTCGTCATCACAAGTCAAAGCTATACACTACGGCTCTTTGTTACATTTTAATGAGCTACATTATTACTCTCTTTGTGTAATCAAGGGTGTGTTGAACAACAAAAGAGATCACGAGTTCTTTATTAAGAAAAATGTGCTATTCTTTGGAATACATTTTTCTGCTAGTAAATATTGCATTGTGATATTTTTATGTTTTCACAACCAAATTTTCCCATCGGTATATTGAATTAGACGTACAATTCAAATTGGGTTGAGCTTTAATTTTATTTTCTTCTTTCTGAGAAATTATTATTATTAGCTTGAGTGAGTTTATTTTTCCGAGAAATCTTAGGATTGATCTTTACCCTGTCTGTGTCAGGATCAACCTGAAGTTTCTCAATCATCTGCTTGGGACAGCATAAGTTTGTTCCATCGGGCGGTCTTCTTGTTCTTCGTAAGTTACTTGTGTCCGAGTATGTTTACCGGTTACAGCCTTGTAAGAAGAATCACAGACTGCTCTTTAGCAATGTTTTTCTCCTCGATAGCCTCGCCCAAACATCTTTTGGTCTACAGCATTTGTATAAAAATTGATCTTAATTTTTATTCCGGATGATAATTT
This sequence comes from Hanleya hanleyi, assembly GCA_036873755.1. Taxonomy (NCBI): domain Eukaryota; kingdom Metazoa; phylum Mollusca; class Polyplacophora; order Lepidopleurida; family Hanleyidae; genus Hanleya; species Hanleya hanleyi. The sequence goes on along the minus strand of JAVTVY010019323.1, from coordinate 63,576 downwards.
CATCTATTCCATTTGAGGACTTATATGCAGTTTGGTCCTCTAATTAGGGGGCGGTTCTAGATTGAACATTGTTTGGTTTGGTCAATTCAATTTTATGAAGTTTATGACCTTATAGTTCACCTACCGGCGAGAGACATCTAAATGTATTTCCTGTCTTCGGGGAATTTTTAAAAAATTTATGGAAGATCTTCCTAGTTTACGTTGGAAGTTTCTTTGTGTTGATTGTCGGGGATGTTACTACCAAGCTGAGTAACGCTCTCGATTAACGCTGGGGACAAGGAATGTGTTCATTCTCCTAGATGCGTTTCAAATCTCATTACAAGTCTCGCATACTACGGCTGTTTTGTTTCGGACTCCACTGTGATTTTTCCAGTTTCGGCTTTAAAGTTTTTCAGATTCATCTTCAGTTGTTTTTCCATAACGTCGTTCTTGTTCTCTTCGACGTCGTTTCTCGTACATTTTTAAGGTTTTACCCTGCTCCTTTGTGAGCGTATATGTACAATAAATTGAACTGATTTGTTACAATTTGGGAAAATCACTTCGCCGAAGCAACGTCTTTCGTGTTAGACGTTCCCGTACACCATAACGTCGTTCACCACGTCGTTCTTTTATACCCCCTTATCAGGGTCGTCAAGTTCGACAGTTCCGGTCTCCATTTCTAGATCTTTTTCTTGATTGTCATAGAGACTTCGACGTTTGTTTGCCTGCACATCTCTCGATTTCGGTGTTTTTCTAAAAAAAAAAAAAAAAAGAAGAAAGACGTTTTGGTTGATGCGTTTTATTTATCGCGGGGTTGACCCCCATCGCTTTAAAGGCGAGATGCATATCTTCTTTTACCCATTCATCCTCGTTTTTCGGCGTTTTTCCTACGATTCACCATCGTCGGTCGTCGGTTTGTGTGACAAGTCCTTCCGTTCGGAGTCGGCATCGCCCTTGTATCACTTTTATAGTCTGGGCGTTTTTCTCCATCTTGGGGCTTTCACATCGAGGTTTACTTGCGGCGGTGCCCCTAGTGGTTCGATCACGGGGAGTTCGCTTTTCAACTCTGTTATTCAGACGCGAGGAAAAGTAACAGTCCCATTCTTCATTCTAATTGAAGAAAAGCCATATTGTGATGGAGTGTGACACCTTGTAGCTGGTGCCGTCAAGATTTTTGGTCACATATAGACCAGTTTTTGTTGCACTTCCGGTGGTCGAATTATGGGGGGGATTACCGTGGGTTCGTCGTTACTTTGGGGACAGGTTTTCGACTCTCTCCATCAAGTGCTTCGTCCCGTATAGACCGTTGGACTAGTTTTTGACGTGGGCATTATAGTTGTTTTGTCGTCAACTGGTAGCTCTTGTCATTTCTACGCAGGACCTTAATCATTACGGGCGTATCCTGGTTCGGTCACTGCAGTTCCTTCTGTCTTATTACAGACGTCACCCCTCAATCCAATAGTGCTGGTATTGACGTCTCTATTTCCACCTCTGTTTTTGCTGGCAGTCCCGCCACATCGTCATGTGGGGTGTTCATTTCCGGCTAATAGTCTTGGTTGCCAGACTTCACATCAATTTTGAAAAAAAAGAGAAAAAAAAGACGATGTTTTCTACCAATCGGTCTTCCACATCACAGCTCTATCAAGTGAAATGGACCTATTTCGTCTCTTGATAACGTGATGCCGATCCCGACTGCCTCTATTTCCTTAGTAGCTGACTTCCTCCTTCACCTTCATCGTGATATGAAGTTTCAAATCAGCACCATTGAGGGGTATCGATCTACTTTGGCTAGGGTTTTACGTCTTTCTGCCGGCATCGACATTAGTCTAAATGACTATATCGCTGTGCTCATTCGGGCCTTCGCGTTACGGTCTCGCCGTACTCGCCAGCTGTTACCGATATGGGATATTGGTGTGGTTCTGTGCGCTCTGATTCGTCCGCCCTTTGAACCCTTGCAGTCCGCTTCTCTAAAAACTGTTGCCTACAAGACTGTTTTTCTGGCGGTTTTTGCTTTGGCGTCTAGAGTGTCTCAACTTCATGCTCTTGAGAGTTCATCTATTACCTGGACGGCGGATTGGTCTCGCATCCCCTTTCGACCCATTCCTGTGTTCATCGCCAAAAATGAGTCTGTTCGCCTAGGTCCGTGTGCTCTACGTTTGTACTCCATTCCTGCGTTATCAGACTTCGTGCATGACTTTGAAGACGACCTTTCTGTTATACCCTGTTCGAGCCATTCGCCAGTACGAGTATGAGCTGGCCGAATGGGTAGAGTCGCGAGAAGAGTTATCGTTTCTATCTCACTCGTACCGATCCCGGTCGGGGCTCTCGTCGTCTATTATTCTTGTCCCTTCGGCCGTATGCAGTGCATGACATTACTAAGAATACCATTGCTTCGTGGTTGAAGAAGACCATAAAGTGGTCATATCTTTTGGCCATTTACGCTCCCCCACTACTATCTACTGCTTCTTCTCGGAAATTCGTGCCATCGCTACGTCATGGCCTTTATGGAAGAACTTGTCCCTCCATGACATTGTCTAGTCCCGTGCTTGAACGACAAACTCCACGTTCACCAATTTCTATCTGAGAGATATGTCACTGCAATCAGATAGAGTGACCTCGCTTGGGCCGCTGGTGGCTGCCCAGCACGTGGTCAAGTAGCTTTTCAAAAAAGAGGGGGGGGGGGCATTTTTCATCATCGCAGCAAGTCAGCCAGCTTGCTGTATCATCTCATCTCATCTCTCAGTCATATTATATGTCCACATACTACATGATCGCCTAAGAAAGGAGTAATAGGTCAGCTTGCCAGCCATCGACTCTCAAGTCATCAAGGCCTGACACAATGGAGAGTTTAATCTTTGCCTTTACTGCAGATTTGCTTGTGTCATTTCAGGTTGAAGCTATGACCTTATTCTAGATCATCTCAGCTGAGTCACCTGCGGTCAACTCACAAGTTCAACGTACAAAGAACTGACACTGTTGTGAGTAATATGTTTTGTTTTAGGTTTCCAGTGTCAGCAACAGCTAAAGTACAGAGGGTTGACGAGGACGTAGAGTAGACTCAGTACAACCGCTGTCAACTCTCAACAGCCCAGTGTCAGCGACAGGGGACTAAAGTACAGGGAGTTGACTTCAGTCGGTTTGTGGACAGTGAGAGTGGTTATAAGTCACCATGTATGCTACGAAGGCGCTCTAATGCACTTCCGATTCGTACATCGCTTACTTTAGCATACCTCATAGTGCTTCAGGCCTGGGTCCCTGCGGGTTGGTAAGATTTGTGCACCACATCCACGATCACAGAGTTGAAGACATTCAAAAGATAAGTAACTTCTATTACTACTCCATAATTACCCACTGCATCCCGAGCAGGGTTCTTTTTGTTGAGAATTATTGTCATATCTGTGATCATTTAAGGTCACCTAAGACAAGTAATAGGTCAGTTGGCCAACCACCATCTCTCAAGTTATCGTTTATGACCGGACACAATTGTGACGTTTGCTACCTAAGTCTTAAACCTGCTTTTAATTAATGCCATTAATCCCTTATTAATTGCACAATCAAACGTAGAAAACGGAAGTTTAAAAGAAAAAGTTAGCTCCCCTAGGAGCGAGTTATCCGCCCCTAGAAGAGCTCTTCATTCAATTCCAGCGTGGCCACTATATAGGTGACTGCAGCCATATTCCTATCCTCTTTCTCTTGTTTGCTCGAGCAGTGCACATCTAGGGAAGTATTCAGAGGCAATCTTACAACATTGGTTGTTGTTGTCTCGCTGGTGTAATATCCTTTATCAAGTATTGTTTTTGTTATTCATTCGGAACTTACTTACTGTATTATCATGTCTGAAGTTCCGACTGGTATTCCTTGTCGTACGTGCGGGAAAGATTTATCCCCTCTAGACGCTCATACGGCTTGTTTGTCCTGTAAAGATTTATGTTACCGGGCGTCCACGTGCGCAGAATGTGTATTATGGAATCCGGCGGCCTGGAAGAATTATGCCCAGGCCCGTCGAGCTTTTCTGTTACATGCTTGTGATGACCCGTCTTTGTCGGAGGTCGACAGACGGGTCTTAGAGATTTCTTTAGTTAATGATGTAAAGTGTAATGAGGATCTTGACCGAGCTGGTCAAGACCCTCAGTCTCCCGTGTCAGTTTGCATACCTCCAAGCGGTACCGTCCTACACGATGATAATTCCAGGTTGCTAGACAGCTTGACCCGGTCCGGAGTTTCATTGTCTAGGGTCGATCCAAATCCAGTGCCTTTGTTACGCTCAACAAAGGCCAGGTCGGTCAAGCCTGGCCAGTCTATTGTTCCCGTCGAACAAAAGGAATCTTCACCCCAGGTTATTTCTCCTTTACCTATCGGTCCTCCACATGTACCTATTAGTAGGAAGAAATCAAAGAAACGACGTAGAGTGTCAATTTCTCCTTTACGGGTTAAGACTAGACATAGTTTTCCTAATTCTGAAAAATCTATGGAGGCCTGTTCGGTTCTACCATTAAGTGTTCAGGTTGCGGGCTTACGAACATCAATCCCCGCTATTGTTGATTCTAAACATCGTCGTTCACATACTGCTACACGACACTCAGATTCACATCATCATTCACGTTCTCGTACACAACGTTCGGGTTCACCACCTCATCGTTTGTTTCCACCTGTTCGTGATTCTATTGCCCCGGTTCGACGATCTCGTTCTCCGATCCGTAGTTCTCGTCCACCAGTTCATTTTGGTACTAATTTACGGCACTCCCGTTCTCCGGTACACCGTTCTCGTACGTCGACAGTTCGTTCTCCTGATCCTTCTCACCGTTACCCTAGGGTTTCGGCTTCCCCTGATCAAGATTACCATGTTCATTATCAACGAGCCCCTGTCCTTGATCATTTGGTGGATCATGATTCATCGTCTTGTTCTCAGTCTCCGGTTTCGTCGAGTGAGTCGGATGATTCTTCTTCCTCTCGGTTTAGTGTCAAAGATACGTCGAAGATGGATCATTTCCTTAATATGCAGGCGCTTTTAGCGTTGGTTCCGGATATGCCCGTCCCTTCGAAGGTTGGTTCTTCTAGTGATAAGTGCCGGACAGCTGCGGATTCTGCATTAGCTACTCCCAAGCCGGGTGTTCCGCGTTCATGTGCTCCTTCACCAGCATGGGCGGATCATTTAGATAAATTTGATCGTCAATTACAAGATGACAATAAATTTAAGAAGCCTCGTTTCCGAGTTCCCCATGATCTTCATGATAACGTGTTACCTGACAAACCACCCAAGCGGGATCGAGATTTATCTCAGGTTTCTAAATCAGTTAAGTCGACTCCACTTGAATTCAATTCCAAAATTGTGGAGAGTATCCAAGAGATGTTATTGGCAATCCAACGTGCTTCTTCAGTCACTGATTGGTTTTTGTTGGCTACTTCGCGGATTGCTTTGGATCCTGAGTTACGCCTGGACGATGGATCGACTTCTTTGTCTCCGGGTCGTGTTGCTTATTTGCGGGGTTTCATTGAAACCTTAGTGCAGGCTAACCATCAAGTTATTGAGGCCACTTCTTTTTCATACGTTTCGCTTCTCCAAGCGCAACGCAACGCCTTACTTAAGGCTGTCAAGCCGGACGTCTCCTTTATGGTTAAGGACTTTTTGCTTCATCAACCATTAGCATCCAGCGCCATTTTCAACAATTCTATTGAGTCCGTTGTACCTGTCATCCGCGAGGAACGTACTGCGCGTTTGATTGGGGCTGTTGCTCGGGGTGGTTCGTCGGATCGTCGCTCGAAGCGGGGTCGGAACTCCTCTTCCACCCAACAAGATGGCGGCGCTCGGGGGAGGTTTCGGGGTATTGACAAACCTCCACGCCGAGGTCGCCGTTCCTTTCGTGGTAAATCAACCAAGAGGGGTGGTCGTTCCAGTAAATGACTATCCAGTTCCCGTATCCGATCAAGCCGAAGTTTTTCACCCTCCTGCTTTCCGGTCGTTCAGTCATCATGTTGTGGGCGGCCGCCTTCAATACTTCGTAGATAATTGGCGCCTCATCACCGACGACACCTGGATTTTGAGAGTTTTGGAGCGCGGCTTCCTGTTCACTTTTCGTTCCCTTCCCAATCTTATCGTTTGGCCACGCCCATCCCGCCTACCAGTCTCCGCGAGTCACGTGCAGACTCTTCTGTCTTCAGTCAACACGCTCATCGAGAAGGGAGCGGTCAGAGAGTTACCGCCGACAGAGGACAGCTTTGGGTTTTACAGCCACGTGTTTCTGGTTCCCAAGAAAGACTCGCCCCAGATGCGGATGGTGATCGATCTGAAAGTGTTAAACAAGTTTCATCTCCCCCCCCCCCCCTCATTTCAAGATGCCGACTGTTTCATCGATTCGGGCCCGTGTACATCTTCGGGATTGGCTGGCCTCAGTCGATCTGCAGGACGCGTATCTTCATGTTCCAATTCATCCTCGTCATCGCCGTTATCTCCGCTTCGTTGTCAACGAACGTCGTTTCGAATGGCAGGTTCTCCCATTCGGGGTCAACATAGCCCCTTGGCTGTTTACCCGCATTACCTCGCCGGTCATGGCTTTTCTACACCTCCGGGGTATTCAGATAGAGGTTTATATAGACGACATCCTCCTATGGGCAGCGGACGAGTCCCGTCTCAACGTGCAAGTCCAGTTCACGCTTCTGGTCTTACGTCATCTAGGATTCATCCCTCATCCTCTCAAGTCAGAGTTGGTCCCGGCTCAACTTCGCCGTTACATCGGCGCAGTGTTCGATACTTATCATCAACTAGTATATCCTCCGGAAGATCGTTGGGACAAAATTCAGCTGTTGATCCGAAAGTTTTTGTCATCAACGTCACGGACACGTCAACAGTGGCAAAGTTTGGTAGGTTTGCTCACTTCCACTCAGGACCTAACTCATTACGGCCGACTACAGGTGCGTCCATTACAGTATCATCTGTACCCTTACCTACAGACACCTTCCATCAATCCAGCGGTGCCGGTATTGACGTCTCTTCATCCATATCTGATCTGGTGGCAATCCCGGCTCAACGTCATGCAGGGCGTCCCATTCCGTTTTCCGGCTCCGAGTCATCATCTGTACACCGATGCGTCCGAGACCGGTTGGGGTGCCCATCTGGACGAATTAGTAGTATCCGGCAGATGGTCAACGTTGGATGCCAGTCTTCACATCAACCTTCTGGAGATGAAGGCAGTCATTCTGGCGGTGCAACATTGGAGTCATCGTCTCATGTACTCGTCTCTTCTCATTGCGACGGACAACTCCACAGTGATTGCTCACATCAACAAGTTGGGTACAACACGCTCGCTTCCAATGTTTCGCCTTGTGTGGGATCTCTACGAGTGGACTCGTCTTCATCACATTCATCTACACGCCCGCCATGTTCCGGGTCGGCTCAATGTCTTAGCGGACAGCTTATCACGTCCGGACACCGTTCTTCAGACCGAGTGGCAACTTCATCCGGAGGTGTTCCAGCAGATCTCCACCATCTGGGAGTCGCCGCTGATCGATCTGTTTGCTACGAGAAACAACGCCCAATTGACCCTGTTTGTCAGCCCGATTCGGGATCCTCAAGCCTTCGACATCGACGCCCTGTCAATCAATTGGGACAACTTCCTGGCTTATGCCTACCCGCCAATCGCCCTAATTCTGGAAGTACTTCAGAAGATTACACGTCACGACTGCATCATTCTACTCGTAGTCCCGTGGTGGCCCCGGCGACAGTGGTTTCCGGTATTGCTCCCGCTTCTCACCGCTCCGCCACGTCGTCTGCCAGTGTGGCCCGACCTGTTACGTCAACCGCACGGGATTTTTCATCACAACCCTCGGTGGCTCAACCTACACGTTTGCAGACTATCCAGAATGCACTCGCAGTCCAGGGATTTTCAGCAGAGGTTGCACGAACGATGGTTTCAGCCAATCGATCTTCCACATCGCAGATCTATCAGGCGAAATGGGCCTATTTCGTCTCCTGGTGCCGAGGACACGATGCCGATCCCGACTCTGCCTCTGTTTCCCTAGTAGCTGACTTTCTCCTTCATCTTCATCGTGATAAGAAGTTTCAAATCAGCACCATTGAAGGATATCGATCTGCTCTGGCTAGGGTGTTACGCCTTACTTCGGGTGTAGACATTAGTCTAAACGATAATATCTCTGCGCTCATTCGCGCCTTCGCGTTACAGTCTCGCCGTACGCGCCAACTGTTACCGAAATGGGATATTGGTGTGGTTCTGTGTGCTCTGATTCGTCCGCCCTTTGAACCTTTGGAATCCGCCTCTATTAAAGCTGTGTCTTATAAGACCGCCTTTTTGGCGGCGTTTGCTTTAGCGTCTAGAGTATCAGAACTTCATGCTCTTGAAAGATCTTCTATGACCTGGACGGCGGATTGGTCTCGCATTTCTTTTCGGCCCATTCCTGAATTTATTGCCAAAAATGAGTCTGTGCGTTCAGGTCCGTGCGCTCAACGTTCGTACTCCATTCCGGCGTTATCAGACTTTGTGCATGGGCTCGAAGACGACCTCCTGTTATGCCCGGTCCGGGCGATTCGCCACTATCTTACTCGTACCGACCCCGCTCGCGGCTCTCGGCGCCTGTTATTTCTGTCTCTTCGGCCGGCGGCTTTGCGTGACATTACCAAAAATACCATCGCCGCGTGGTTGAAGAAAACCATTAAATGGTCTTATCAATTGGCCATAGACGCTCCCCCTCTCTTGTCGAATGCCTCTTCTCATGAGATTCGCGCCATTGCCTCGTCATGGCCATTATGGAAAAATTTGTCCCTCCATGACATTGTCCAATCTTGTGCCTGGACGGCGAACTCCACGTCCTCCAACTTCTATCTGAGAGATATGTCAGTCCACTCAGAAGGGATATCCACGCTTGGGCCGTTAATAGCGGCCCAGCACGTGGTCAACTAAATTCCAAAAAAGGGGGGGGGGGCGGCAGTTTGAATCATCACAGCAAATCTGCAAATTGCTGTATCATCTCATCACATTCATATTATTGGTCCACAATTGATTGATCTCATATTGAAGGAAGAAATAAGTCAGATGGACGACCTTGGATCCTCTAAAGAGATGTCAGACACTGTATCATCACCCTAAGATGTATGTATCCATGGTGAGTGTGATCTTTACCTTAACTGCGGTTTTTGATTGTGTCCTTCAGGTTGAATCTGACGTCCTTCTCATGATCTCCGCGCCGTCTTCTGCACTCAACTCCCTAAAATGCAAGTTGGATGGAAGACGTTTGTGGACTGAGAGTGGTGTGACTTGGCGATCTCTAGGCCCGGACCAGCTTTGCCTCACCCGGTCTTAGGAACAGCCAAGATAAATAGGTCTTACCAAGTAGACCGTATGTCCCTTGTTGGTTGAGGTTCTCTCTTGGTATAAACGGCCTCCCGAGTAGAACCATCCACCGAAAAGTTGGGGTTCTCTCTCGGGGGAATTAATAAAATCCACACCACAAACACAGCTACATGGCTGTGAACAATCAAAGATAAGTACATCAGTATCTTATTCACATGTTTAACCTTTTTTATATTGATGACCAAGGTTTCATTTGTTGATTATGGATTGTTCATGCTATGCCCATGTTCTGTGTCATTCCAGCGGTCACTTAGCCTACTTTGATCTACCACAAGACCGAGGTTCCCACCTCCGTATGTTGGTACTAGGGCATTAATTAAAAGCAGGTTTAAGACTTAGGTAGCAAACATCAAACATTTATAGGTAATGTTTCTGTTTGTAACTAAGTCAAACCTGCTTTTAATTTAATGTGCCCACCCTTCCGTCCCCTCGTACCGCGGCCTTGTTTCATTACTGGTCTCGGTTTGAGAAAGAGGATAGGAATATGGCTGCAGTCACCTATATAGTGGCCACGCTGGAATTGAATGAAGAGCTCTTCTAGGGGCGGATAACTCGCTCCTAGGGGAGCTAACTTTTTCTTTTAAACTTCCGTTTTCTACGTTTGATTGTGCAATTAATAAGGGATTAATGGCATTAATTAAAAGCAGGTTTGACTTAGTTACAAACAGAAACATTACCTATAAATGTTTGATTTTTAATCTTTGCCTTTACTGCAGATTTGCTTGTGTCTTTTCAGGTTAAAGCTATGACGTCTTCTTCTAGATCATCTCAGCTGAGTCATCTGCGTCCATCCTAGGGTGTCCAGTGTCAGCAACATGCACTAAAGTACAGAGGATTAATGAAGACGTAGAGTAGACTCAGTACAACCGCTGTCAACTCACAACAGTCCAGTGTCAGCGACAGGGACTAAGTACAGAGAGTTGATTTCAGTCGGTTTGTGGACTGAGAGTGGTTGTAAGCTGGTCACCGTGTTCGCTACGTAGGCGCTCTAATGCCCTGCCGATTCGTTCATTGCTTACTGTAGCATACCTCATAGTTGCTTCAGGCCTGGGTCCCTGCGGGTTGGTAAGAGTGTCGACCACAGCCGCGATCACAGAGTTGGACATCATGTTCGCTACGTAGGCGCTCTAACGCCCTGCCGATTCGTACATCGCTTACTTTAGCATACCTCATAGTGCTTCAGGCCTGGGTCCCTGCGGGTTGGTAAGAGTGTGCTCCACATCCAAGAACACAGCTACATGGGTGAAGACATTCAAAAAGATAAGTAGCGACTTTCTTACTCCTTGACTACCTCCTGTGTTTCAGACCAGAGTTTTCTTGTTGAGTTTATTGTGTCTTGTTGGTGATCTTCTCAGCGGATATACAGCTTGCCATTGAACAACTACAACAAGGCCGAGGTTCCCACCTCCATATGTTGGTAGTGAGGCATATAGCAAAGCAGGTGTAGGTTTGGGAAATAAATATTAAACATTTATAAACAATGTTTCTATTTATAACCAAACCAAACCTGCTTTGCTCTGATGGCCCTCCCATCCTTCCCCTCACTCCGCGGCCTTGTACACCACAGGTCTCTCAATGAGAAAAGAGGAAGTGTATACTGGGGGCTGGCTTATATATCCTGGCTGAGATGAGAGAGCTCCCCAAAGGGAGATAACTCCCTAGGGAGGTAACTCCCCAGGGGGAGATAACTTTTGTTTTAAACTTCCGTTTTAACGTTTGTATGGGATATTCCTGGCGGAATTAGGGCATATAGCAAAGCAGGTTTGGTTTGGTTATAAATAGAAACATTGTTTATAAATGTTTAATTTTTAACCTTGAGAAAATAGGTCAATGTCAGTCCTATTCATTGACTTCAGGTCCATCATCAGTTGCATATGTGGTATCAATTTATAATGCCTAGCTATATTTCATTTGCCCCCCCTCTAACTGGAGGGGGGGCATATAGCCATCGCATTGTCCGTCCGTCTGTCCGTCCGAATTTCTTGTCCGCGCAATATCTCGGTTAATATTTGATGGACGAGATTGAAACTTGCATGGAATGTGGCCAGTGCCTCGTAGATGTGCAGCGTTGAGTTTTTTCCGAGTTCCGGTATAATTTTCAAGTGTTATGGCCCTTTTTCTGAAATCACTGTGAATGGGACTTGTCCGGGCTGGATCTTGGTTAATATTGTACGGACAAGTATGAAATTTGCATGATATGTGGTCAGTGCCCCACAGTTGTGCAGCGTAAAGTTTCACCACGTTTCGCTTATATTTTCAAGAGTTATGGCCCTTTGTTCCTGAATTCTCTGTGAATTGGGACTTGTCCGGGCTGGATCTTGGTTAATATTGTATGGACAATTATGAAATTTGCAGGATATGTTGTCAGTGCCCTGTAGTTTTGCAGCGTGAAGTTTCTCCACGTTTCGCATATATTTTCAAGAGTTATGGCCCTTTCTTCTTCAAATTTTTGTAAATTGGGACTTGTCCGGGTTGGATATCGGTTAATATTGTATGGACAAGTATGAAATTTGCATGATATGTGGTCAGTGACCCATTGGTATGCAGCGTGAAGTTTCTGTGCTTTCGGTTATATTTTCAAGAGTTATGGCCCTTTGTTTATCAAACCTAAGTGAATGGGATATATTTATTTGTCCAGGCTGGATCTCAGTCCATAACCGATTTGGACCAGGAAAATGGCTATATTATATGTTATTCTACATTCCAAAGCAGACAACATAGGTCCTGAAGTATGAAATTGCCCCAAAAAGAGTGAATTGGGTGCAAAAGTCAAAGTTCACTGATTGCTTGATAATTTCACCACAATATACTCCCAAGGAATGTAGGTCTCATGATCAGGTAACATTTTCGGATTTGGCGAAAGCCCTGGTGACCATCTTGCATCGAAACATCGTATTATCACTTGTTAGTTGATACTTGGAATATGTATTGTGTGAGGCATGGCAAAAAAAGTGACTGAAACAGAATTTTTATAATTATCCAAATTAGGCCTCCACCAACCAATAAACAACAGAACAATGGCAGGGCAGTGTCGGATTAAAGCGGAAGGGGGGGGGGGGGCATACAATTGAGCAATCTCTGATTGCTTCCTTCCTGTGTGTTATATCATAATATAAAGTATATAACTTTGAGAAAATAGGTTGTCAACTGGAATAGGCTTCTAGTCAGTCACCAAATGTACAAGTATGATGAATTTGGAGAGCCCATCTTCACTCCTTTCTAATAATAAATTTTACCTCGATAAAACAGGTGAAGGTCAGTCAATTTCATTAATTAGACTTCTGATCCGTCACCAGCTGCATATGTGGTATGACAAGAAAGATGGGCAGACGGAGAGACAGACAGAGAGACAAACAGATGACACGGAAAATTCAGTTCATATTGGGGATTCATTACATATCATCTTCAAAGTCTAAATATTCTGTCAAAATGCACCAAAACACCATTTTACATCTACTATAGAGAAGAAAAGCAACTCCGAGTAGCCGGGATCACAATTTTATTCTTTATACTTCGCTATTAGTTCCAGCATCTTAAGCATTGAACAAAGTTACAAACAGCTTCATATGCACAGTTTATATACAAGACATAATGTGATCTTAGCCAATACGCATTTATGAATAGGCAAGCCAGTAAATTATATCAGTCAGGTTGGACGGATATTTAAATGCCATCATTTTCAGAAATTGTTAAATGTTAAGCGATGACAGTCCTTATCCAAACTTCATGACATGTAGAAATATTCAATGTAGGTACATACCCACTATATCACCATACTTTTTTCATTTGCGCAGTTTACTTAGTTCTTGCCAGATAAGCAGATTATGTATTGTTTTCATCAATTAGAGTGTGTATTGTATTACCTGAATAACACCATTTGTAGATCGCTGTCAGGTCATCGCTTGACACTTAACAAATTTGTGAAAATGACAGCATTTTAATATCCGTCCAACCTGCCTGACATAATTTACTGGCTCACCTATTCATCAATGTGTATTGGCTAAGATCACATTATGCCTTGTATATACTGTGCGTATGGAGTTGTTTGTAACTTTGTTCACTGCTGAAGATGCTATAACTAATAGTGAAATATACATAATGAAATTGTCATCCCTACTTGAGTTGCTTTTCTTCTCTATTATTGGAAAATCATCAGTGGTTCCAATGGATTACTTCAATTACATATAAAATTTACCAGGTGGGATGTGCCGTCTAGCAGGCATGTATTAGTTTCACTTCAAAAATCTTTCTAATTTCTCAGTTCAAGAAATAATTATCAACATTTGTAACTATGCTGTCAAAATGCAACAGTATGTGCAATTTCACATCTCAAGTTTCAAATAAATTCTGGAGACCTCCACATAAAACAAAAAAATTGAGCATTAACTGAGTGATAATTTGTGATTTTATTCATTGAAAACTGGCCAGAATGCATCCCCAGACATCTGGAAGCCCAGGGCTTCACAGCCACTGACGACTAAAGAAATGGACTTGGGAACAGGATCAAATTATTATATTATTAGAGAGAGAGAGAAATAGCACTAATTCTGAAAATGAAGTGTTTACTTTGTTGACACACTTATGTAAAGTGCATTATGCAATAAGTCAACCATTACAGGTTTATTACCAAAATGGTCAACATACAGGCCTCAATATGAGGGCTGAAATGTAAAGCGGAATATCAGTGTTACAGTATGTCCTGACTTCGAGCTCACTTTAATCCTTGCAATTCTCCGTACTGACCATCCACTGATGGCAGCATATTTCCTCTGACTGCAGTTTAGTTATGTGTGTAAGCAGGGATTAATGTAGCCTAGACTAAGATATATTTAGCTGACTTTACCCTGTGCCACATGATTATGCCAGTGCTAACAGCACCAACGTCCTTTCAATCCATTTTTATACGCCCGCCCAAAAGGCGGACGTATTATGCGATGGCGGTTTCCGTCCGTCTGTCCGGTTCTCGTGTCCGGTCTATATCTGGGAGTTTCCTATCCACAGCTCCAATTTTTGGTGAGTGGATACCCTATGGGGAGACGATGTGTCGCGTACCAAAATGAAGGTCGAGGTCAAAGGTCAAAGGTCACTGGCCTGAAAAACAGGAAATCACTTAAGTGTTCGTGTCCGGTCTATATCTGTGAACGTTTTCTATCCACAGTTGCAATTTTTTGTGAGTGGATATGCCAGGTTGAGGTCGAGGTCAGAGGTCAAAGGTCACTGTTGCCAAAAATCAGGAAATCATTGATCATTGACAGTTTTCTATCTACAGTTCTAATTTTTAGTGAGTGGATGCCCTAGGGGGGAACGATGTGTTGCATATTAAATGTAGGTCAAGGTCAGAGGTCAAAGGTCAGTGTGATCGAAAAATCAGGAAATCGTTAAAAAATTCTAATTTTTTGTGAGTGGATTCAATAGGCGGAAATGAAGTGATGCATACCAAAAATTAGGTCAAGGTCAAAGGTCACTGACTCCAAAATTAGGAAATTATTAAAAATAACATTTTTTGTGTCAGTAGATACATTAGGGGGACACAATGTGTCACATACCAAAATGTAGGTCAAGGTCAAAGGTCAAGGTCACTGTGACCCCAAAATCGTGAAATTGTTAAAAATCATGATTTTGTGTCCATTGAGAAATTGAGGGGAGACGGTTTGTCATGTACCACAATGTAGGCCAAGGTCAAAGGTCAAGGTCACTGTGACCCCAAAATCTTAAAAATCATGATTTTTTGTGTGCATTGATAGATTGACGGAAGACGATGTGTTGTGTACCAAAATTGAGGTCAAGGTCACTGTGACCCCAAAATCAAGAAATCATTAAAAGTCACATTTTAATATGCCTGTCGAAGATGAAGTCGTGTAATGCGATGTTGCGTTCTGTCCATTCATCCATTAACATTTGTTGTCCATGCGATAGCTCTAGTTTCAAGGTATGGATTGGTACCAAACTTTGATTATACCTTACTCGCATGGCAAAGTGGAGCCATACATACGAGATCAATTTGTCAAAGGTCTAGGTCGCAGTCCCCCAAAACTGAATCAAGCTTAGCTGACTAAATGTGTTGGAATATTGTTGGAATATTCGAAGTTCTTTCCCCTGCACATATATGGTATTGTCCTGTGGAGTTGTCTCCCATGTTTGAAATGCTTCATTTAGTTAAACTGTTGTGAAATAAAAACCATACATTTACTATTTAACGGGGAGAGGAATCCTTTATGAACTTCACACCTGTTTATTAACTCAAGAACAAAGGTTTACTTCATCACTTTCTTCTTCCTTCATGAAAAATTCTCTTGTCTGAAAGGAATCCATTTGCAGGAAAACTACTATTTTCTTGTGTTTGACTATTGTCGATTTCAGTGTGGGATATGTGAGCTCTCAGCTCTTGCTTCAAGGTCAATTAGTTAACAAGAGTTAAGCTCATTTTAGTTTATCATTCAATATAAGATGTGATATATGTTACATTCTCATAATTGCTAGATCAATTGGAATCAAGGCTATTAAACAACCTTGAAATTTGAACCAATGTAATTCCAGATATACGGGCATATATTGAAGCCCATTGGGCTCTTGTTAAACCATAATGTTAATAAAATTAGTAATTGTAAAAAAGAATGTATAATGAGATATAAATCAAGCATTATGTTGATGGGCTGCAAAATCCGTATGAGAGGTGGCCCTTCAATTTCAATCAATAAAAAAAACAAAAAACTTTCAGCCCTTTGTCTGTCTGAATAATAAACTTCATAAACAGATGAAATGCCAATAAATTGTGCTAAAAACATTCACTGTCTATAGTGCCACCCAATGATGAACAATACCACAAACGGCCCTCCAGCTTAGGGCAGCATGGTTTACCATACCATGTATGTGTGGCACAGGAGGTAGATTAAAGTACCAAACAGATTGGGCTCTCTGAGGATCCATTGTGATCAGTGTCTGTAGAGCCTAATTTTCAAAATTCGAAATTCATTTTTTTTTGTAGTTTTGGTTGAGTTTTTGTTAGGATTGGGGTTTTGTTAGGGTATGTTTGTTGGGTCATCGTCGCCGTGTGACCAATAAGGTTAGGTGTGACGTTAAAATTCAAACAACCAACCAACCAATACCACAAACCTACATGATGAAGCAAAATCCTCAGATGTGGCCTGGGGAATGTAGATATTGGACTCAAGTCATGAGACTTTCATATATTTCAAAAAATGGCCATTTGGCTTACAAGAGATGTAAATTATAACACTGGTAATGCTACGATCATGTTCAGCAAAATAGAATTATTTTTCCCTGATTAAAGTGATCGTAAACCCTCAAGTAAAGTTTCCATCAAATGAAAGACCATTGCAAACAGTGTGGGAAAATATTTATTTTAGTTAGTGTGGGAAAATATTTATTTTAGTTTTTTACGATTTTATTACACAGAGTAAACTGCAATTAAAGAATGCTATTCTATGGTGGTCTGTTGCAATCATATTTAGGTCCAGTGACGGCACACTGCCTTAATACATATATGTCAAACTATGCACTTTGCAGTGCTTGATTCAAGCTTACGGTGTGTACACTTTGAGTGTCCTCAGAGACTCCCTGTTCCAATGTGCATGTTTCACCAAAATCTGGGAGATGGTGACTCATGAGTGTCAAGTCAATTTGAATCTTGCATTTAATTTCCCAGATTTTGGAACATGCACATTGGAACAGTGAGCCTGTGTTGAAACTCAAAGTATACATACTTTAAGCTTGAATCAAGCACTGGAAAGTGCATACAAAGTTTGAAATATATGTATTAAGGCAGTGTGACGTCACTGGACCTAAATATGATTGCAACAGGCCACCATAGAATACCATGCTTTAATTGCAGTTTACTCTGTGTAATAAAATCGTAAAAAATTAAAATAAATATTTTCCGACACTGTTCGCAATGGTCTTTAATTTGATGGAAACTTTACTTGAGGGTTTACGATCACTTTAAGAAGCAAATTTCCATTTTTGTGAAAACAAAATCTTATTTTGAAATGCAAAAATGACTCCATGATTCGCCAACACCGCTAAAATCTTCTCAGTTCTTTGCCTATCTTGCAAGATCATTATACCCAAATTACATGGAAATCAAACACATTGTTCAGAAGATATGATGTTACACATGTTTATCTGCATTCGTGTCTATAGAGCCACCTAGTGACGACCAAATGCCACGAAAAACAAGCGGGTGAGATCTAAAGCCCTAGGGAGATGGCACATAAGCGTTCAATGGAAAAAACTTTAATCATGATATTGGTTATAGAGGTTTCGTCGTTAAGTCAGATAAATGAGATTTTTCACTTAAATGGCAATTTGGTTCGCACCAAAAGGGAATTATCATGTCGGCAATCCTATATTTAAGCTTGGCAACCTAGAATAGAACAGTTTTTTAAATATTTCTCCAAACGAACTGGCAAATTTTCATTTCACGAAAAACTTTTTTTTTTGCGATGCAAAAACTTGCCTTTATAGCTATGCCAGCTACACCAAAACCTTTTCAGCACATTGATCATCCTTCAAGACCATTGTAATAAAATTTCAAAGAAATCAGACAAGCCGTTCAGACGAAATCATCAGAGAAAGGTTTACCTATGCTCTGACTACAACGTCACATAGGGGTGAGCAGCGGGTATCGAAACACAACCAGACAAATTCCCCAGTCCTAAGGAGATAGCACACAAAGTCTGACTCGAAAGTATTTAACGGTCTCAGAGATATTCACGTTTAAAGTCGCGGCGGCGGATCCGTTTCTCATGAAAACATAAGAGCATCTACTTTGTGGAAATGCTCTAAATACCACGGAAAACAAGCAGGTGAAATGTAAAGCCATAGGAAGATGGCACATAAAGAGTTCAATGGCAAAAACTTTAATCATGATAATGGTTATGGAGGTTTTGCCGTTAAGTCAAATAATTGAGATTTTTCATTTAAATGACAATTTGGTTTGCGCCGAAAGAGAATTATCATGTGGCAATCCTATATTTATGCTTGGAAACCTAGAATAGAACAATTTTTAAATATTTCTCCCATCTTAGCTTGCTAAGGGCATTTCACGTTTCACTTAACACTACCCTTAGATTTTCGCTGTGATTCGGCATGTATTTCACACGGCGCCATCTATCTAGAGGGAGATAATCCAGTTCGAAAGTTGTTCCCAAAGCATGAGGTCAAATGCCGGCCCCATTTAAACGAGCCAATGAAATTATCTGTATTCAAATATTTCTCAGAGATGCAGACATGGTAGTTTCACGAGGCGCAAGACTGGGGGAGTCTACGCGAGACCAAAACGAAGTTGTGTAAATTATCTATTTTATTTCTCACTCTAGTGTAGCATGCTTCTTTGTTTATCTTAAGAAAAATCATATTACAAACGGCCTAACATATTTGAAAACAAAATAAAATCGGCGGCAGACCACAGGTAAATGATATGCTTTTTATTTTGTGATGGGGGGCACTTCGAGGCCCACCATGGGATCATTTCAATCGATCGCTTTCTGGAGGTGTGTCTTCGTTGCATGAATGTGATTGCACCGATGTCGGATGTAATGGGACCAGTCGGATGTGACCATTTGGGAAACGCCCTATTACACTCAGATATCACCCGTTACCGCATGGCTACGAGCAGAAGTTTCTACGTATGATCGTGCCATGCGTTCGGATGATGATTTCTCCAAGCGAATTGGTAAATTTTCAATTCACGAAAGACTTTTTTTTGAGATGCAAAAAACGTGCCTTTAAAATTATGCCAACTACACCAAAACCTTCTCAGCACATTGCCTATCCTTCAAGACCATTGTAATAAAATTTCATAGAAATCGAACAAGTCGTTCAGACGAAATCGTCACAGAAAGGTTTACCTATGCTCTGACTACAACGCCACCTAGTGGTGAGCAGCGGCTATCAAAACACAACCAGAAAAATTTCCCAGGCCTAAGGAGACAGCACACAAAGTTTGACCCAAATATATTTAACGGTTTCAGAGGTATTCACATTTGAAGTCGCGGCGGCGGCGGTGGCGGATCTGGTGGAGCCGTTTCTCATGAAAACATAAGAGCATCCACTTTGTGGAAATGCTCTAAAGATTTCAACTGTGAATAGGAAGCGGCCACAGATACAGACTGAACACGAACATTTCAGTGATTTCCTGGGGGTTTTTTTCATTTTGGTTTGCGACACATCGACTCCCCGTAGGGTATCCACTCTCCAAAAATTGGAACTGTAGACAGAAAATAGTCCAATGGGCTCCTATACCCCTCGGCTATCAGTTATTGCCTACACTCTGCAATCATGCATTGGATAAGATGTATTTTTAGAATTTTGACAACATTATGTAGGTTAACAAAAATGTGGTCTAGTAGGGTTGACAGTATTCTCTCATTTTAGAAGTACATATGAAGTTGAGTCAGGTCAGCTTTTGCCAAGGTCTTGACGAGAAAAAATTTGCACTGAGGTTCTGGTAGAGCATGACCAAATTCTTAGCTCTAAAAAAAACTCTTCTATATAGCTAATAATCAAATCAAGTAATTTGATCTTGGAAATATAGATCAAGACCAGTTATCTTCAACAATTTTCTGGTCTATTCTAATTTAAATTGCATATGAAACACAAATTCCAAGATCTTAGACTTAACATATATAATTAGACCTTTATGAAATAGGTCAAGGTCAGTGATATTCAATAAAATTCAGGTTCAGGCATATGTGGTATAAATTTGGACAATGTAGATATAATCCTTCATGAAATATTGTACTAAATAGAATGACCTGAATAAAATAGGTCAAGGTCAGTCATCCTCCGCATGGCTCTGGAACATTGCCAGATGTATACATAGTATTAACCCTACCATAGTGCTGTCGGACAGTTATACGCTGTCCCAGAAGGGATGTTCACCTGAACAAAGAAAACCCCCTTGGCTACGGGCTGCTCTCATGGCTGCCATTTTGAATTCACCCATGATGCTAACAGGGGTATAGAAAAATAAGCTTAAAATGACCCGAATAAGACTAGCTTTAATAAGACCTCCCTTCCCACCCTGTTAGGATTAGCCACCAAATCTCACATCTTGGAGATCTGCCCAGCCAACAGAATAATGGATTAACAACAGAAAGTCAATTTGGTAATATAATATTTATTTATATTAACATGTATCTCCATGACACCTGTGTTAACAGATCAATTGTATAATTATATCGTATATGAAATCCACATATATACAAAACAACTTGCGTATGAATACACTTGGAACAAAAATAAGTAGCCTATGACATCATTATCACACAAATTAATTAATATGCTCAGTAATATGCAAAACAAATCTCAGATCAAAATGGAAATTATTGCTCCAGTATTGTTTGTGAACAGGTGAGTAATGATTCAACACAGCAGAATAATACACAGACATGACAGAACATCACAATGAATTTCAGTAAAATGGTTAATTTTCAGAACCTTTCCTGCACCACGGGATGAATAAACTAAGACATCCGATTGGTTGATTTAATTTTCAGAGCACTTCGCCTCCCCCACTATTTCCACTGGTTGATAAATACAATCAATTAGAATAGTCGACCAATCAGACTTTGAACGGATCTATACATTTCCATTCAGCTTTCATTAGGGATGTGTGTGTTTGGGGTGGCGGTGGGGGCCCTGCAATTTGAACAGACATCACTGCATTCTATGAACAAGAATTAAGCAATGCTGATTTTCATGGTTTTATATTAATCCCATCCTGGGTTATTTTACCAGTTACCAATTATACACTTCATGAATTTTTTTATAAATTTCCAGAAAAAGGAAAAAGAAAGTTACTTTCCTGATGTCTTAATTGGGGCGTCAGCCCATTATCAGTTTATATTTTTAAATTGAAAGAACTGCTATTGTAAAAAAATTCAAATTGAACACATGATATAGTTCCAGCAACATCATCATGCACAATAAGAAGGTGATATGGAGGCCACGTTCTTCAGGGGATATTCCACTGAATATCGTGAAAAACTTTTGGAGTGGAAAATCTGGTGTCTAGGCTGAGCACAGCAAGTGGACCATACTTTTTCTTCGTAAAATAAAAAAGTCATACATATATTGAAGTACTATATATTAACCAACCGCATATTAATCAATTGTCATGAATATGGTAAAACATTCTTTTTTTTGTTGCATTGATTATGGTTCTAGCTCAATCGCTCTACTCAAATTTCACCCCAATTTCGTGGACGAAATTCAATCAGTCATCCATATATATTTGATCACCCTCCAAACCCAAAGAACTAATGGATTATCTGCACGATTTTGGACCATTCTGTCAACTTCCTGTTCTAATAAATTTGATCACTCCTAATTATATGTGGTCGGATTATTAGAGGATTTACCAGATATAATGTGTATAATACATTCAACGAATAAGCAATCAAACCATAGAAATATTCAAACAAATACAGCACATGATGAAGAAACTATAACAAAATCAATATCCAGTTTCAATATCTGTGTACATATATGAACAACAAATTAACTTGACTTACATCTCTAGAATAAAGCAATAACAGGCTTTTTTCACACTCAACTGATCAAACTATGAAATAAAAGTTTTGCATTAGAACCAATATTAACAGATCCACGAGTGTTCCGTCAAACAGAGAAAAAATGTCAAGCCAATGTTCCCCTCTATACCTCGTAACACCACACTTAACCAAAGGAAACCCAACCAACTATTTGACTACCTTATGTGGTGCTATGTTGGTATCAGCAAACCTGGAATGTTTAAAATAATGTTTGAGGTACACCATTCTATGCTTTAACATATGCATGCTAATTATTGTCCTTGACTAAGGCTCTATGTAAAACAGAAATTCAAGCTAAAGAAAGCACCTTATATGCAGAGTTACACTTTTTCTACTACTCCTTCTCCAGAAATTGTTTTGCCCAATAATGAACATGAGCATTGATCAAAGGGAGAACATATTAGGATCTTTCCTCTGTGTAAATGTAAATTCAGCATCGAATGGCCGACACCAATAATGTATCAACAGGGACAAGTACAAATGTGGTGAGCAAATAATAGTTTGGGTGGATGTTTGTATTGAGCAAATTCAGTACAGGCTGAGTATGTATGTAGTAAATGCAGCTTCAGTTATTGCAGCGATGTATCCCAAAAATATTGCGGAATCCAACACAAATTCAAGTTACACCTTTAATAATAGCGCTGTGCCGATAAGACCGGCAGGTGCATGGAGACAGCAGTTTGTTCATCCAGTCTCTTCTCTCCTAAACCTAGCAAATATTTTTAATCAATGATAACTGGACTGTTATTGACATGGAGATGAAAAATTATCATAAATGTTAGCATAATGGTTCCTGGAATAGTAAAATCCCACCTCATGTTAAAGAGATAGAATAGAGAGAGGGTGCTATCGGCACAGCTCCGCTCTATTGTTAAAGGAGTAACTTGAATTTTGTGCAAGTTGGGGATAAGGAGAATAAATGAAACTAGTCTAGTTCCAAATACAAAAGCGTACCATTTTTGACAAACTGTTTGACCTTGATTGATTCGATAAACAATTTCCACTAAAATTGCATCTCTTTATACTGCCTATCAAATTGGTTGTCATGTATAACCAAGTACATGTATATGTATTCCGATGCTAAACTGTGGCTGTAAAATTATTTAAATCAAGTGTTTTATATGTGGACACTCACACATGAGAAATATGGACTTGTTTTACATTACCGGTACCACAACCACAAAAAATACTCAATGAAAGAAGGGAATCTTCCAGTGAAAGTAGTGTGGATATGCATATAGTGTACAATTATACTGAACTCTCTGAAGGGATTAAGTAGCAAAATGAATATTTACAATGAATGTTTTCTATACACATTTTACATGAACTGGTATGAAGTATATCATTTGCTTCTTTGAAGGTTTTTCTGTGTTACAGTTCATGCTGTTTGCTTAATTTGTACAACCGATATATTACATTGATTTAATCCTTTAAAAACAAATCTGAAATAATAAGATCTTAAGGCTGACTTTGATGAGACTCGACCGGGTCACTCGATCTGGTGATCGACGACTCCCAAATGTGAAAAGGTTGATCTTGCCAAATATTCCCTTATTCTGATTACATGTACATGTACCTTCCCAATATCACGAATATGAGGGCTGCTGGTAGCTTTATTGCTACGTGATGCAACTGGTCCTGTAGGAGCTAGAAAGTAAGCTAGCACATCGCTGACATAATAAACAAGGAAGTTCATTATGATGTTGATGTGTGTGCAATAAATTGTGACCAGATCCCATACCCCACAGTACCACTTGTTGGGTGACCAATAAGAACAGTGGTTCCCATTCTGCCTGATAGAAGGGAGGTAGCCAGTGTAGGCCTGATTAGAACTCTTCTGTAAAGGGTTAATTTCATATGAGACTACATCAGAATAAGTTTCTCCTTTTTGCATGTAATATTTCACTGGTCATGCACATCTCATCAAAATAAGCCTAAATGTCTTTTTTCATGTTTACCAATACTTTCTATACATGTTGGCTTCAATAATTAGCAGCCTCTTACACCAACATGTAGTGTACTCGTGAATGCGGCTTTACTGGATTAGGGAGATCCGGCTCTCTATAATAGAGGCAAAAAAAGTTGTTTTTGCTGAATAAATCAGTCCACATAACGAATTCAGCAAAATCCTCCTGAGGCGCACACAGACATATATATCCCCATCAAATGGTAGTAAAAAAAATAAATTGTCATCTATCTAATTTGCATATTAATAGGCCAAATATCTGTCATGCTGTTAAAACAAGACAATGACTGGTTCTTCAAATGGCAAATTAATATCAGGACATGGAACAATAGATAGATTAATGCGCCTGAAGTTTGAAGCATTGGTTAAGAAGGAATTAAAAGTTATTGAGCAAAAACAACTGTTTTTACCTCCATTTTAGAGAGTGGCCGGGGTTTATACTTGGTGTAAGAACGCACAAGACAAAGCCTACAATAGCCTGTCTGAGCTCAACAATGCGTCTAGACGTGACCCTTTTCAGCTGCACAAAAGCCTCAACAAAAGTCTCAACAATGCGTTCTTACACCAAGTATCGACCGTGGCCGGGATCGCTCTAATCTATTCACCCAGCGTGGAGTTTCCCTCCCTGAAAGCATGTATGCACACTGATGGGACATCAGCCCCAATATGTACATATAATATCTGGGGCTATCCTCGTTCTGAAAACAGAGTAACCCATCTGAGCACTTGTACTGAAGGGGTGTCCACATTGTACTGAAGGGGTGTCCACATTGTACTGAAGGGGTGTCCACATTGTACTGAAGGGGTGTCCACATTGTACTGAAGGGGTGTCCACATTGTACTGAAGGGGTGTCCACATTGTACTGAAGGGGTGTCCAGATTCGATTCTTGAGCCAATCAGTGTGCTTTGTTTAGACCTTCCATTAGCAGATGATTATTGGTATATACAGTTTGCCTGGGGAAACCACAATAATTACAGCATGAAAATAAGGTAAATCCCTTATTAATCTCCATTCAGTAAATGAATAGGAAATTCACTGTAATGTTTGTCCAATTTTTGGTTTGGAGTTATCTCTCCCAGTAGACTGAAGTTACATGTACCATGTTTGAACTATGATAATAATGTAGAAATAAATCAAACTAAATTTGTCAAAACTTCATATTGAACTGAATAGCAAAATAAACTCAACTTCATATTACTAAAATTATAATCCAAGTGTGCCAAATTTAAGAGAAAGCTGAATTAAATAACAAAAGTTAAGAGAAGGAGAAATATGTGGATTAACCCTCTCTGTACCATATCAATATTGTAGTACTGACAGAAAAAAAAGTCCAACAATTGCCTGTCATTGGCATACAAAAATATTGAATTTATGAACAAATATTTTCATCATATTACATCTTGTTGGAGAGCTCAGAGTATCGTCCTTGAACTTTAGAAGACGATGATAAGTATATCTTCACTTCATTTGTGGTTATGACAGTGTTTATACCAGTTTGGAACTGTCAAAACTACCGGTACAGAGGGAGTTGAGGCTACAGCTGACACAGCTCAAAAAACTATATGGGTTCAGAAATGCATTCTTCACGAGAGTGCAATTTAATGCACCAGGAAGTTTTGACTCGCATAGCGTGGTCAATATTGTGCATAGAGCCAAACAATACATGGAAGAAACCCTTCATTATTAGCAGACAGCGCAACAGAAATATGTTACTGAAAGATAAATAATATATAGGCCGGTATTAGTAACAGTAGTAAGTTAGTAATTATACAATAGCATCTGCCAGCACCATGCACGTCTCTTGCAATTTAAGCATTGGTGTTAATAGGACTTCTAATGAACTGAGATGAAGAGAAAACATCTTCAATAATATTTCTTATACATGATAAATCATTGCAATGCGGGAGTTGCACAATACAGGGTTCCGGCCTTGGCCGCTAGGATCGCCTTTGTCTTTATTTCCGTTTCATACCACTTCTATCGTCTGCTAGGCACAGCTGAGTGGGCTGGCTGATCGTTTCGCTTGGACGCGTAGCGGGCGATAACTCTCCGTAATAACCACCGCCCAGCCGCCAGGATCGCGGCGAACGACATTTACGGTTTATCGCGAAAAAGCAGCCGACATAGAAATTGATATGAAAATAGCAGCGACTGCGTGTTTGCTTTAAGGTATGTGGTTGATTTATATGATTTTAAGTTCAATACTTGATATAATCGATAGAAACCTGTCGTAGTTTATTCGATTGTGCCGCCATATACGTTAGCAATGATGAAAGACAAATATACCGAATATAAAACAGGCCCGCGGGATGACTGAAATAGTATGAAAACTAAAAGACGTCTTTATTTCTATACGGACGTTTACGTGGATACAAAATAAATGAGTTATGTTCACAGCAGTCATATACTATTGTCATAATCATTCTTTGTGGGTGTCGTTATCTCGCTAAGTCTGAAGTGAAAAACAAAAGGGCTTAAGAGCCATTCTCAGATAATAGCGATCCTGGCGGCTGGGCGGTGGTTATTACGGAGAGTTATCGCCCGCTACGCGTCCAAGCGAAACGATCAGCCAGCCCACTCAGCTGTGCCTAGCAGACGATAGAAGTGGTATGAAACGGAAATAAAGACAAAGGCGATCCTAGCGGCCAAGGCCGGAACCCTGTATTGTGCAACTCCTGCATTAAATTATGCTGTTACACTGAATCATCACAACGTAGGCCTGGATGAGAAATACCCAGTATTTCACACACTGACAGCCATCTTGGAATGTAAATGTTCAATCTGTTGATTACAGTGAAAAAGAATTAATATAAACATGATCCCATGGTATTCACATCAGTCCCCATGGTATTCCCATCAGTCCCGGTTGCGTAACGATTCCATCAAGAAAGTTTGCTGATGCTAATAACACTGAATTCGGTTATTCCAACAATACAAGTCCATTGACAGTTTACTGTTATGGGAGATCACTTGTGAAAAAAATTCAACTGATAGCAGTACCTGGTCTACAGAGTGACGGACACCTGGTCCACAGAGTTTGACCTGGTCCACGCAGTTGGACTGACACCTGGTCCACCAAGTGTTGTGATGCCTGGTCCACAAAGTAGGAATCTAATTGATTTGGTCCCAAGTGTGGTTGGTTTTTACAAATTTCAATGTCCGCTATCACATGACAATGATTTGGCGCAAGACTCGATATATAAATGACGACACATCTGCTGGAGGTTGTATTACAGTCTTTTGTCCATGCCATGTTGGGAGGTCTTACACCAAAGCTCCCAATCACACAAAATGATTTCACAAATGAAGTCCACAGTGATATTAATACTGTAATACATGAAACTTTCGCGACATGAAACTTTCGCGATTTTTCAATTTTAAAAAATTCGCGACATGAAACTTTCGCGATTCTCTCTGTGCCAGAATTTTTTTTTTTTACAGATATGTCATACTAACAGACATGGGAAATACATACCGGAGGCGGGAAAATCTGCAAAGCCACGTGTATTCACCTGTGAGTGCGCTCAGTGTGGTCATTTCACAGTAACAACACGTGTCTAACAAAAGGCGGCGTTAACTGTATGAAGATACCGTTAATGGTATTCAAACAGAGGTTTCCTGACTGATGGGGGCAGATTATTTCAATCCCGCTGTTTCAGCCTTAAAAGGAATTCCCGTAGGTAAACAAACCCTATATCGCAAGATATTATGCAGGTAGTTGTCATGTGAACTCCACTGAAGTGAATATATACCGCACAGGAGAGCTCCAGCCGTCAAATCTCAGCGGGAATGGAACTTTCAAAACTGCCCTGAAAAACCAGTTCACCGCGTGGTATGGAGACATTGTTTCGGAAGGGTTGAAAAGTAGAAAATCTGTACAGGATATCAAAGTTCACTTAAAACTTTCCACATTGAAACCTAACACGCGATGTGGATGGTGAAGACCCACGAAAACTCAGAAACAAAACGCCTGCTATCCTACAGGGGTTCACAACGGCCGCCATCAAAGCGACATACGAAGACATTGACGAATGTTTCTAGTACTACACTTGCTTCACACATATGCAAGTCTTGGGACTAATCCAGCAGAATTAATTGTACTAGTATACTCCTATATTAAACTGTATCCAGTGCTTTAAACAGTCGCTTCTGAATAGAGCTTAAGTGGTGAGACCATTAAAACTGTGCTAATGTCGAAAACAATTGCTCTCATGTCCTTTCTCTGTCGTTGTTGTTGTTGTCTAGTCTTCGCCCTTGTCATATGAACATGTTTCTTTCGCGTGCATGAAACTTTCGCGATTTATTCCAATCGCGAAAGTTTCATGCACGCGAAAGAAACAGGTTTTACAGTACATCTACTGCTGTTCTGTTGTTAATCTAATACATGTATACCTGGACATAACTGATAACAAAACACAAATAAATATGGACAAAGTTTGGAAATTGATACAACTTTTCTGTTACAATGTAGCATGGCTACAGGTATATATATATATAGAACTGTGATCTGTTTGATGTCTCGGCATTAACTGGCTTATTATGGAAGGAAGAAACACTGACCCATCATTAAGTACTCTTTTTATAAAATATCATGTAATTGATTAGCAAAGAAGAACTATTGTTATGACAGATCATGTCACTGATCAGCCAATGGAAACTTATGAGGGATGCGGCCATATCGGCCATTGAGACTGGCTGTTATATAAAAGATCATGTCATTGATCAGCCAATGAAAACTGTTGTTATGAAGGCTAATGTCACTGATCAGCCAATAAGAACTGCTGTTATGAAGGCTTATGTCCTATCAGCCAATGAGAATTGCTGTTATATGAAGGATAGTGTCACTGATCAGACATTGAGTACTGCTGTATTTGTATTTATGAAGGATCATGTCAATGATCAGCCAATGAGAATTGGTGATGAGGGCCCATGCCATCGATGAGCCAATGAAATCTGCTCTTATATGGAATAGTAATCAGCTAATGAAAAATGCAACTATCCAGAATATCAATGATCAGCCAATAAAAACTCTACTAAACAGGCAGTCATAAATCAATCAATTCTAACTAGAGTATGACAACCATTGTGACATATACCAAGGAGCTTTTCAAAACATTTCACAGCTCACTCCAACTTCCTGAATTCTATTTCTTGTACACATTATTAATTGTATTAACAGTTTGGTAATAAATTTACTTGTTTATATATAATGATATTCACTACAGATTTTTCCTTTACTGCACATAAAAATACACGGAATGATCCTGAATCCATGACATGTAATATGATAATCTCTGGACTGACTTCATTTTCTGAGATCAACATGCAATGGAATTATATTGCTATTTACACCAATTTCACCAGTATTTACACTATATACAAGGGAGATAACTGTAACTATGCCCTCGCCTTATTTTTCATATGACTTTTTGTCAAGCCATTCAGTGGTTGCTTGGGAATGTGGCCATTGGCTTTTTTCTGGGAGATAAACAACGTCTCTTCTTCACTGGTGAAATCAGACTCCGACATCATCAAACTGCTCTGCTGTAACTTAGCTGCTGAAACAAAAATAATTCAGCATTGAATTTAAGGACATATATAGCTTGGGTACGATTTTGACTGCAGAGTGTTTCAGACATGTGTAGGTCTCCAACTGGGGCTTTCCAAAAAAGTAGGATATTTTGAAGAAAAAAAAAAGTAGAACATTTTTGAAAAAACCCCCCAATTTTTGAAAAAAAACCCCAATTATGACAACATGTGGTGAAAATATACACAATTGTTACATGAACATGTAAGACTAAACATGCAATATGATTATTTGATCCTCGACTTTGCGCCAGTCCGGTTGAAAGTTTGTCGTGGCAAGTCTTCTGTCTCTGTTATATATGCTGTTGACACTCGACTTAAGTTATCACTACTTTTCTGTTGGTGGTCAGTTAAACTGTAAGACCATGTAATATATCAATACTTTTTCTTGTAAACCATGGCGAGCTGCCAAAAATACTGCACTTACAGGACTTAATATTTTTTTAAATTAAGCCTTTTGACCAATTTAAACAGCTCAAATTTTCCTGCCTCAAAGTCACCCTATAAGAATTCAATCATCCACATTTTTAGGACAAAATTCAATGAGTTGCTCTAATAAATTTGATTCACAAAATCATAACAATAATGAAGAAATAAAGGATTATCTGGAACATTTTCCCACCATGCATTATTTTGTCAACTTCCTGTTCTAATAAATTTAATCACCCCCTGATTCTAGCACTTCCTGAGATCGATTTATTTGGGGGTTTATCGTAGTCATGACGATGACTTACCTTGTGGGATCATTCCAATCTCCTCCTTATCATCTACTTCATGTAACAGTGAGTAACGATGGCGTCGTTTGGTCTTTAAAAAGCGACACCTGCTGGAAATTATAGTTCACATCGAGAATTAGGCATGAGTGAGCGAGTGAGTGAATATGATTTAAGGTAGTCCACTGGTGATTTTGCTTTGGTTGCTATTTTCCATGTTTTGCTCATTATCCCCAGTAGGTTATCTCCCTTTCCTAGGTTAGAGATGGAGATTCCCTAATTTTAAAACGTTTTCTGACTGAGAATTTTGCGCAGCAACGACCATCCAATATGATAAATTTTGATAGACATTGTGATTATCTTCAAACAGTTAGAATACAAGAGAAAATTAAATACTATTTATACAATTTTTTCATGAATCTGCTTCAAAACCAAGCCTATTCCCTATGTTTTCAGGGTTATCAAATGGAGCATAGGTCAAGTCCGATTAACTTAGCCTATAGCTAAAACAAGCACACAAACCTATATTTCTTCGTTTTTCCTCATAATACACAATTATGAATGCAACAACACACATTATTCAAAAAGTTAATTACTTTGACTCACCACCAGCAGACATCTTTAACGTCATTTTCAACAATATTTAAGTCAAATTATGATGTTCGGGTCCTATTTATTTTCACACCCGGGACCCTACAGATGGGGTTTTCCATTCCTTTTTAAACCCGGAAACCCCATGAGTGTCCCAGTTAGTCGCCTCTTATGACAAGCTGTCTGAGGAGCTGAGGCCCTTAATTCTTTCAATCTCATGATGGTGTGTCCCCGAAAGCCCCACACAGGTCTCGAGTATTAGGAATCAAAATTAAATTTATCCCAAGTAGTCCATAAATCAAATCCAAACATTGTCTTCTTTTTTGTTATTGTTGTTCATATTTCTTTCTTTCAGCTTAATGTTTATATCCTGCAGTAGTATGGCAATAGCAATAACCCCCACTGATTTCAGAATGGCTCAGGTTTTTACCAGGAATTTTAAAACAAGTAGTCTCATTTCCATAATGTTTTGGGGTACCGACGACAGGGAGTCTCAAAGAAACTCATAGCTAGCTATTTCTGAATAACATACTATCAAATTTCTAGCTTCAAGTCACAGCCATATTTTTTTTTAGCACTAAGTCAACTCTTTTCATCGCCCAGAGTTTTACAATAATTTTTATTTTTTATATTTACATTTCTCTCTATCAAAGGTTTGCCAAACTAATCTTCTTTAACATTGAGTCATGTTTTATTGACAGAGGCAATAGAAAATAGAGAGAAATAAAAGCCTCCCTCCTTTATCTTTTTTTTTTAAACTGCCTGGAGAGAGAGAAATTAATTATACTCGGCCTAAAAGCTTGAATTGACAATTAGAGAGAGGGAAAGGAATTTAATAAATTTCTTCTATGGTTGTCCTTAATATGATTCTGTATCAACTAACTAAAATATCAAGAACATTTATAGAGGCATAGTTGGCGAGTCAAATCTGGTATCTCGTTTGTTCACCCATCCTTCTCAGTTTAAAGGGGTTGCCATGGTAATACACACCTCTTCTTTTTACAGCAGCAAATTAGAAGCCATGTCATCCCTGCCACCAACACGACCGACAAGAATATCACGATCACCACGTACAATATGCTCCAGTCTGAAATAGAAGATCAGCCATCAATCAATCCTCTTGAACATCAGACCATATTTGATCGCTAGTATATGAACACAAACTCCAGTCCAATGGCTGCATTTTTGGCCCAATCAGAATTCACTGAACATTAAAAATGACCATGTCCCATGATGCAATGTGGCTACTAAAATGGGACAATGGTACAGAGCTAGAACGGCTCACTTAATTAATTCACATTGAAATGATCTTTCATCAGCATCAAAGATGGCCGCCGATCTTTCATGTAAGGATCATGAAACAAAGGAGAACACTAGTCTATCTGGGTACAACAATGAGACTATATACAAGAGGCTTTTCATTATTGTCTGTCTCATATTACGAGGGAACAGGATTTTCAGCAATATATCAGGGTCAATTTTTTTCTCAGTAAAATTTTGCACATCGTCTGAACATTATTTGCACGTTTTTTACTGAAATTTCTTGACAATCCAAACAATGCGTAGGTCGAATTCATCAAAACGAATTTGCATGTTCAATTCTGACGTCATAGCAGCTAGTCCCACTGTTACAACATCGCAAGCCCAATGTCATTGTGCTTTGGAAACAAAATGCAAGCTTTTCTTTGATTCTGAATGAATTTCCTTGACATTTCAGAATAAAAATGCCCAAATTAAATATAGTTATTGTGAGGAATTTCCCAGCTCTGAGAATAATTGGCTCCGACATACTGTCGAAAATCCTGTTCCCTCGTAATGTGAGACAGCAATATAAAGACATCTGAACAATAAAAACTTAAATGTCAGATTGATAAGAAAGAAAACACATTCAACTTCAGTTATAGCGAACAATCATCCTGTCCCTTCCTCTATCTCTGCATGCAGTTTATTACATATGAAAATCCATTAACTTAATACCTGCCATTTCATATCTATCCTTCACCCCCTGCCCTCACCCATCTGTGTACATCCTCTAACTGAAGCACTATACATACATGTATATACTGGTCCTCATCCACACCCCTCACAGGACAAAACTAGAGGTTCCGCTTTGACCCTTGAGTTGCCGCTCCGGCATGAAGCCTATGTTGGTTGTTTTTTTAAGCAAAAACATACGTCTCCCCCAACCTTCCACCTTGCCTTGAGTGGGCACATAATTTAAGGGAAAGTGCTATAAAATGAATGTAGCAATAAGTATCCTAAACAAAGCTGCGCATCTGAAAATATTAATTACAAAGAGGCGATTTTCATTGTTGCACTAACCCAGTGATGAGTCGGGATTTATATAGCAATGAGTGGATTGCCAACATCTACAGCGTCCAACCAATGTGAAATACATGTAATTGTGAAGCATCAACTATTTCGAAACTGATCACATTATAGGAAAGATGCAAAACATACAAGAGCCACACCAATAGTATACATGCTGTACCGTAGAGAACACAAATTGGACAGACTTATAAGCACATTTTGCATGGACACACGCAAGCACTAGCTCACACCAAAACCTAACTAGATCATAAGGCCATTTCAATGAAGCTTCCATCCAAGTTTGGTGAAATTTCATCCAGTAGTTCTCCACATATCTTGTAGACAAGTGTAGTCCTGTACATACATGTAACAAAGCTGGACATCAGAAACAGATGGATGCACGCAAACAAACCAAAACCTAATCAGATGAGGAGGCCATCACGATAAAGCTGCCATCCAAGTTCGGGCAAATTCCATCCAGTAGTTCTTCAGATATTTTACAGACAAGGCTTGTCTATACATGTACAAGTAGACAGATGGATGAACACCAAACACGCGCGCACACCAAAACATAATAAGATGCGGAGGCCATTCCAATAAAGATTCCATCCAAGTCTGGTGAAGTTCACCAGAGGCCATCACGATGAAGCTTCCATCCAAGTTCGGGGAAATTCCGTCCAGTAGTTCTCCAGATATCTTACAGACAAGGCCTGTCTATACATGTATAAGTAGATGGACAGGCAGACAGACAACATACCCAGACGAACGCATGCATGCATACCGAAACCTAATCAGATGAGCCCATTGCAATGAAGCTTCCACCCAAGTTTGGCGAAATTCCGTGGGGTAGTTCTCCAGATATCTTGCAGACAAGGCTTGTATATACATGTACAAGTAGATGGACGGACGGATGGACACGAACGAACGCTCGCACACACACACCAAAACCTAATCAGACGAGGGGCTATCCCAATGAAGCTTCCATCCAAGTTTGGTGAAATTCCGTCGAGTAGTTCTCCAGATATCTTGCAGACAAGGTCTGTATATACATGAACAATTAGATGGACGGACGGACGATGGACATGGATAAATGCACACACACACCGAAACCTAATCAAATGAGGGGGCTATCCCAATGAACCTTCCATCCAAGTTTGGTGAAATTCTGTCCGGTAGTTCTTCAGATATCTTGCAGAAAGGGCCTGTATATACATATACATGTACAAGTACATGGACAGACGGACGGACACCGAACACGGACGAACGCACATACAAACCAAAACCTAATCAGATGAGAGGGCTATCCCAATAAAGCTTCCATCCAAGTTTGGTGAACTTCCGTCAAGTAGTTCTCCCGATATCTTGCAGACAAGGCCTGTATATACATGTACAAGTAGATGAACGGACGGACGGACACTGGACACGGATGAATGCATGCACACATACACCAAAACCTGATCAAATGAGGGGGCTATCCCAATGAAGCTTCCATCCAAGTTTGGTGAAATTCCATCCAGTAGTTCTCAAGATATCTTGCAGACAAGGCCTGTATATACATGTACAAGTAGATGGACGGACGACCGGACACGGATGAACGCATGCACACACACCAAAACCTAATCAAATGAGGGGGCTATCCCAATGAAGCTTCCATCCAAGTTTGGTGAAATTCGTCCAGTAGTTCTCCAAGATATCTTGCAGACAAGCCCTGTATATACATGTACAAGCAGATGGACGGACGGACGGACACCGGACACGGATGAATGCACGCACACACACCAAAACCTAATCAAATGAGGGGGCTATCCCACTGAAGCTTCCATCCAAGTTTGGTGAAATTCCGTCCAATAGTTCTCAAGATATCTTGCAGACAAGGCCTGTATATACATGTACAAGTGGATGGACGGACGGACGGACACGGACGAATGCACGCACACACACCAAAACCTAATCAAATGAGGGGGCTATCCCAATGAAGCTTCCATCCAAGTTTGGTGAAATTCCATCCAGCAGTTCTCAAGATATCTTGCAGACAAGGCAAGGGGATGGACAGACATCCATCCAGACAGACAGACAGCACAAACACCAGATGTCTCCCCCCAACATAGTTGGGGGAGACATAATCAGCGACAAGCAGTAATGATAAACAAGTTATGTTCATTATGGGGCCTAAATCGAGAGCCAATTACTTACCACAGTTATTTTGCCTGGGTCCGAGTGACGCCTTCACAAAGTTCTCCATCCAGAACGCCTCACAGACACAGCGTTTAGTGTACTGATCACATCGACCATGTCCTGAACAGTTATTCTGACACACTGTCAACAACAACACATTGGCATCATCAGTATGTAAATCATATACATATATCAACAATCCCTTGAAATGTCTCTCGGAGGATCAGTTGGCAAGTCTGTCACATAGGACCACCTCAACTGAATAACATATTCATGCAATAGGGTTAAAGTTTCTGCATTCAGGCTGTATGGTTCCTCACAAGTGGACACCTTGCATTTGTCTAACACGATGAAAATGCCAACTGATTTCACACAAGTAGAGCTATGCAATGACTTTCTCCACATTTTTATGCCACGCCAGACCCTGGTCGGTTGATATAGAATCGCTGTCTGTCCATGTGGTCATGTGTCACATTTTCTTGTTGGCGAAGTGAAGATATAATTAGAGAATAGTGTTCTTCCTATTGGTTTTGAGGTCATTAGCTCGAAGGTCAAGGTCACAGAATCTCAAAACTGAATCTAGCATTTGACAAGCAAAGTTGTCTGCCCTGGATATAATTTGCATGTAAAGTTGTCTCCCCTGTTTGATATCAAATATCTTCATTCAGTTCAACTGTTGTGAAATTAAAACCATTCATTTATTAATTTAACAAAAGATCTTCGGGGTGGGGGGGGGGGGGGTCCTTATCATGAACTATCTTTTTAACTTGGGAACAAACATTTGTAGCCTCAGGCCCATTAATCTTTAATACTTCATCTCTTTCTTCACATTTTTCTTCCTTCATGGAGAATTTTGTCACCTGAAAGGAATCTACATGTATTTGAGGGTAACTTAATATTTTATCGTCTTATGAGCTCACAGCTCTTGTTTTCTTGCGTTACTCTGAGAATCATTCCCTTGTCATGCTTATGGTCCAAGAGCACTTTGGTCCCAATCAGAACACTTACCAACTGTGTCGACTTCAATCAGAACACTTACCAACTGTGTCGGCTTCAATCAGAACACTTACCAACTGTGTCGACTTTGATCATTTTGTAATCAAGAATGCTGGCTTGGTTTGAGATGAGGTCTTTCATAGATTTCACAGTTTCAGTGCCTTTTCGTATTTGTGTCTGTTCTTTTGTCACTGTCAGAACATAGAACCGGATGATCAAACTGAAACAGAGAAATCAAAACATTTCTGTGAATCGCCCAATGAAGTTTATTCTTTGATTTATCCCAAGCTCTGTGAGAATAGAAGATATTTGATAAGGCAAGGCAAAAGTTATCTTTCGTGAAAAAGCAACTGGATGACATACAGCCCCTAGTACATACAGTACAGTCAATGAAAATGAATTGATAATATTCCAATATTATCAAACAGTGGATGATGAGCTTCATGCCTTCACTGGTAATTAAAGGAGAAGAAAACATATGAGTAATGTATACACTGAACGAAAGATCTATCTCCCCCGTATCCAAAAATGTAAGCAAATATTTTTTTGCGATTTTTTTACCGCCGATCTATTCATATCGAAACATCAAAACTGGACAGATTCATAAGTGCCACCATTACAAGGGCCTGCGTCTATTTTAACCAATCAGAAATGCCGAAAACATATTGTGCGCATCGCTTCGTGACGTCAGCCGGGCTCATGCTCACTTTTGCCCTGTACGTTATTAGTAAGAGAAACTCTCGGGACTGCTGTCTATATTTTGTTTTCCGTTATAATTTGATAGTGGTAGTGTGCCAATATTCCGCAAATACATGGGTGTCATCAGGGGTTATTCTAGCCCAAAATTGTTCATAAACTCAATTTCAAAATTTTGAAAACTCAATTTTTTTTCGCGCCTACGGCGCGCAAAGAAATCTACAATACTCAATATTTTGGCCTTTTTCATCAAAAAAATGATGAAACTCAATTTTTCCAACTTTTTCATCGCACCAATTACAGAACTGAGGTTGGTCATATGTTTGATCATATGTTTACGAAACTTCTTCAGAAACCATAGGTTGTTTAGCATGACCTCATGCTAATTAAAACATACATGCTAGATGCTATAATTATTAATTATTGAAGCTAAATTTTTACCATTAACAGAGAAGACTGTGATCGAATATACAACCTGGCAACATTCCTATTGTACAGATTTATACACTCTGACATGTCTGAAATCTCTCATAAATATCGCCAGAAAAAAATATTTATGAAATAATTATTCTTTAAAGAGACATTTTAAGTTTGCTTTATTTTAATTGAAACATGATGTAAATAATTATGGTAGACAGTAAAACTCAAATGCACACGCATTGTGTAAACAGAAATCAAGGGAAAAAACTCTTACTTGTGATCAATATTAAAGATAACTGCAGAATTTATTACCCGAATTTTCAACATCAGGAGTCCCCTCTTATTGAAATCTTCTTTATTTCTTTTACACTGATTGAAGATATGGATTCTCTGTCCACGGCGACGAATTTTGTATGTCCGTCGTCCTCAAGCTACGAGTATAATATAATTTGGTCGACAGTCTGTGTTGTTGTTGTTGTCGGGAGTGAAGACGTGAAGCGCTCGACCACTTCGCTCAAAAGCGTTTCATCAGATAAATGGATGGTTAAATGAATTGGTTGATGAGTAAACAACTGATCCATAAACTGAAACCACGATGGCTTTGGTACGCGACCGTCAAAAGTGCCGGAGTTAAAAATTTACTGCCACGTGCTTGACACGAGGGAATCCTCGCTAGAAAAGGACTGTGCCTCGTTTTGAACTACGGCTTTCCCCAAGAATGTGAACCAAGATGGCGGCTCTTCAGTCGCCTTCGCGCTGACTCGCGCTGTGAAGGTTCATTCGTTTTACTTAGATTTGCTTACTTATTTCTTTTACGAACAATAACTACTGATAATTAAAATACATGCGGCATTATTTATTTCCAAAATATTGATGCGGGCGGGTCATGCGAAACAACCTATCAACTGACAACTGGTATGTTGTGGGAAAACTCAAATTTTTTTTCGTGCGCTTCGCGCACAAACGGCAAAAATTGTAAAACTCAATTTTTTTAATCAAAACTCAATTTGAAATTTTTCTGCAAAACTCAATATATATTGTTTTTCATCGTGGTAACCACGATGAAAAAACGGCTAGAAAAACCCCTGGTCATGCCGCAGTGTGTGGCGTTTGGCTGTTCTAACAGAACTGGGAATAAAAACCTTCCAAAGACCGGGACATTTGGTCAGATGTACTGAAACAGTGGGTGCATAACGTCGGTCGGCAGGATTTTACTCCAAACTCATCAGGGAAGAACTTTTGCACGGTGAGGGTGCTGCGATAAATTGGAGTGATTTTATCAGTCTTTCAACACTATTTCAGTCATATCACGATGTGCGGTTCCTATTCCTGTCAAATTGTAATCATTCCAATGTAAGAAAGGCTTGGTTTGTAATATATCTCCATGCAATGTCATTATATTTTCACCTTCCCCGCTAGAGAGCGGCGAGGCCCCGATGACGTCACACGCTTAGACGATCCTAGCCTGAATGGCGGCACGCTTGAGAGACAATGATGCGCAGGTTGAACGCCGATTTAATCGAGTGGAAAAAATCGCAAAAAATATTTGCTTACATTTTTGGATACGGGGGAGATAGATCTTTCATTCAATGTATACATTAGTCATATGTTTTCTTCTCCTTTAATGTAAGCTACAGCTAAGCCAAGCAGTTAATTGGATACGGTCTGCAATGCAGACAATCCATTCATGGGATGGTGGTAAGTTACGACACTGTCCTCCCTTGCTGAAATACAGCCCGAGTTTGAGCCTCGCTGGTGCAGGTGTGAAAGTTTACCAGTTGCCAACATGGTCAACGGGCGGTGATTCTCATCGTGTACTCCAGCTTCCTCCACCAACAAAAGTGGCTGTCACCTTATAAGTGGAATAGACTGAAGTGTTACATTAAACCAAATCCCCCCTCCCCTGCTGAAATATAATTAGTACATGTATACTTACTGTCCTGTTGTCTGGTCCTCCATAAGTTTGGTTATTCGGACCTTCGTCTCTCCTTCAAGATTGGATTTGTGCATTAGCAAAGCCAACTGTTCCTCTAAGTTTTTCTGAAATGAAGTTTACAAATGAAGCTCAAAACATATCAAGCTCGAGAAGAAGGCACACCATCCATTGTCTTCAGCATGTAAAAGGTTCATCAAAAGTTTCCTGCAACAGGTTCTTCACACATAATAAGCCAACAACACTATGTCTCATGTCTCTTCCCTCGATATATTCTTGAATTTATTGGACAGAAATGACCTTTTTTACCTCCATTTTAGAGAGGTCGTTCTCTCCAACCTGATAAAATGATCATGCAAATAACCATGACCTAATATTCTCAATGATTTTAATTTAATGTTAGAGGTAATTTGGGTAGACAGACATACAGACGAACAGGCTACGTGGATGTATACTACCTTGTTATCCTCCGTGAAAATTGGCAGGTCAGCCTGGAGGTGTAGTTCCAGTAAGTCCAGGACATGAGGGTCTATTGAGTATAAATAGATGGAATGTATTTAGAGGGTTTGACAAATGACAACATTGCAAGAAACTAACTGAATATTCAAAATAGGATTCAATTATATATCTCTAGCTTTACAGGAACTTTTTGAGAGAAAAAGAAATTCTTATTTGTTTATTTTTTGTTTTGACACAGACCAAATATATCCACTGTTTTCTGGCAAACAGATTCAGTTCAGTACATCTATTGTTCAACATAGTTTCACTATGCATGTATGGCATTTTTTGTTCAATATTTCACTGCAGTCAATGTTAGCATTATTTCTCTCTGTAGATACCTAGAGTTAACTTTTGCCATCTGAATAAATAGGAGAAATAGGATATCAATGATTACACAACCCCAGTGCATCAAGGGATATATCTTCCAATTTTGTAAAATCTGATTGGTCAATTCAAATTTTCAAAAGAATTCCAGTATTCTCATTGGCTTGTGGAAAAAACATGAAGGACATCCAGCCAATCAGAGAGTTTCTGTAAAGATCTGATATATTCAAACATGTACCTGGTTTGACAATGATGGAGGTGGAGTCTGTTGTACTGAGACCCTGGGCATCAATGACCTGGAGAACAAACACGTAACGCCCCTGAACCAGGTTTGCCAACTGTAGAACAGCCTTATGGTCGGAGTTATTCAGAACATCCTGAAAATAATTCAAATATGGTCATGACAATTTTGTTTCCATGTAGCCTACCTTCAGCAAATAACTATTCTGAGGTCATCTCTCATGTAGTACTCACAGGACAAAGGAGAACAATAGTCAATCTGGGTACAACAATGAGTCCAGACAGAAAGCTTGTCAGTAATGTGAAGGCTTGAACAGTAGAATCATGACATGAAAGATCAACCTTAATTAACTCAGGATTCATAAACTTGAAGTAGGAAAAAATTCCAAGAGTTTTCCAGGACTTTCCAGATCAATAACTTTAATTTTTCAGGAGTCTTTAACACAATAACTTGCAACAAAGATGAGCAAATTAACGAAGTTCAGGAACAAATTTTGGTACGGTAATGTGTGGCATCAGATCACTGGTTCTACCAGAAGACAAAAATGCAGTTATTCCAGGAGTTTCCAGGATTAACTTAATTTTTAAGCATCTTCCAGGATTTTCCAGGTTAGCAATTCAATTCCAGGAGTTTTAAGGACTTTCTGGGAAGAGTATGAACCATGTGACTTTTTGTTTGCCTTACCAGAGGCGCGTGGAAATTTAGGAATAAAACCATCACTATGTAGCTGAAATATTGCTGAATGAGACATTTAATTTAAACTTTTTCCCCCCCATTTTTTCCAATAACTTATCTTTCACATGTCATCAGCAGTCTAAAATTAGCATGACAATTTTATCATATTTCACATGGTTGATGGAAAACCATGCTCAAGTTCTCCCTAATATGCAGAGTGATCTATGGGGAACTCACCCCTGCTGCCAGACTTTGTGCATCTCGGGTCCAGAGATAAGATACAATGCCGTAATCATCGGTGGATTTGCTCCCATCAACAGTGACGAGTATCTGAGGTAACTGTATGGTCTGATCACCCCCTGCATTAGCCAGGGGTGCTTTGTTCTCATCTGAGGACAGAAAACACAACTCACTATGTTATAACATAGAAGCAAAATTGAACATGGTAACTACAATATCAAGTTTATTCATAAGATTATTATGTACATCACCATTCAAGACTGCAAATATATACAGGACATTATTGAATGCCTTCCCCTTTATATTGAGCAAAATAAGTATTTCCTTTTGGAAACTTCAGGGGGGGTCAGAGTAAATATTGTGTGCTTCTTTCAGGTTTTGATGAATTGATCTAACCATTAGTACATGTAATACT
Organism: Hanleya hanleyi; assembly: GCA_036873755.1. Classification (NCBI taxonomy): domain Eukaryota; kingdom Metazoa; phylum Mollusca; class Polyplacophora; order Lepidopleurida; family Hanleyidae; genus Hanleya; species Hanleya hanleyi. Next base: position 21,876 of record JAVTVY010019323.1, on the reverse strand, counting down.
GTATATTATCTGTTCTGATTGTGTTATAAAAACCTTAGTTTTGTATTTCATGATAAGGTGCAGATGACTGACTTACTTCTGTGCATTGGCGAAGTAGAAATAAATCAACAATGATCTACTGTACCCTTCAGCAGTTTGTATGTCATGTGCTTATAATACATGTTAATTTAGGTCAAAATTTCAGACAGTAGCAGTATTTGGTATGATGCAGAAAGACTTCTCCAAAGAACAATCTGTCCATGGATCGAGAGGGTTTATCTCCCCCAGTAATCCAATTTAATTACCACAATGTACCCAAGGTAAATCCACCAGCTGTGCCATCCCAGCGTGACGGTACTTTAGTACAAAACAAATAAATCATATGTCAGTTTTAAACCATTGAAGGAATGCTTCACTCAATTCAAATATGCTTAATGTGAAGGTTTGTACTTCATAAACAAGAGCCCAAGGGGCTTCAATATACGCCCGTATATCTGGAATTACATTGGTTCAAATTTCAAGATTGTTTGATAGCCTTGATTCCAATTGATCTAGCAATCCAGAGAAAGGTCTACAATTTTTTGCTTATAAGAATGTAACATATATCACAGCTTATATTGAATGATAAACTAAAATGAGCTTAACTCTTGGTAACTAGTTGACCTTGAAGTAATAGCTTAGAGCTCACATATCCCCCACTGAAATCGACAATAGTCAAACACAAGAAAATAGTAGTTTTCCTGCAAATGAATTCCTTTCAGATGAGAGAATTTTTCATGAAGGAAGAAGAAAGAGATGAAGTAAACCTTTGTCCTTGAGTTAATAAACAGGTGTGAAGTTCATAAAGGACTCCTCTCCCCGTTAAATTTGTAAATGTATGTTTTTCATTTCACAACAGTTTAACTAAATGAAGCGTTTCAAACATGGGAGACAACTCAACAGGACAATATCATATAAATGCAGGGGAATGACTTTTGAATATTCCAACAATATTCCAACACATTTAGTCAGCTAAGCTTGATTCATTTTTGCGACCTAGACCTTTGACCTCATATGTATGGCTCCACTTTGCCATGCGAGTATACTCAAAGTTTGGTACCAATCCATACCTTGAAACTAGAGCTATCGCATGGACAACAAATTTTAATGGATGAATGGACAGAACGCAACATCGCATTACACGACCTCGTCTTCGAGAGGCATATGTCAATGTGACTTTAATGATTTCTGATTTTGGGGTCACAGTGACCTTGACCTCAATTTTGATACACAACACATTGTCTTCCCTCAATCTAACAATGCACACAAAAAATCATGATTTTTAATGATTTCCTGATTTTGGGGTCACATTGGCCTTGACCTTTGACCGTGACCTAAATTTTGGTACATGACAAACCTTCTCCCCTCAATTTCTCAATGGACACAAAAATTCATGATTTTTAACAATTTCACGATTTTGGGGTCACAGTGACCTTGACCTTTGACCTTGACCTACATTTTGGTATGTGACTCATCGTGTCCCCTTAATGTATCTACTGACACAAAAAATGTTATTTTTAATAATTTCCTAATTTTGGGGTCGGTGACCTTTGACCTTGACCTAATTTTTGGTACGCATCACTTCATTTCCGCCTATTGAACCCACTCACAAAAATTAGAAATTTTTAACGATTTCCTGATTTTTTAATCACACTGACCTTTGACCTCTGACCTTGACCTACATTTAATATGCAACACATCGTTCCCCCCCTAGGGCATCCACTCACCAAAAATTAGAACTTTAGATAGAAAACTGTCAACGATCAATGATTCCCTGATTTTTGGCAACAGTGACCTTTGACCTCTGACCTCGACCTCAATTTTGGTACGCGACACATCGTCTCCACCTGGCGTATCCACTCACAAAAAATTGCAACTGTGGATAGAAAACGTTCAGAGATATAGACCGGACACGAACACTTCAGTGATTTCCTGTTTTTTAGGCCAGTGACCTTTGACCTGTGACCTTGACCTTCATTTTGGTACGCGACACATCGTCTCCCCGTAGGGTATCCACTCACCAAAAATTGGAGCTGTGGATAGGAAACTGTCCCAGATATAGACCGGACACGAGAACCGGACAGACGGACAGACGGACAGACGGACGGAAACCGCCATCCCATAATACGACCGCCTTTTGGGCGGGCGTATAAAAAGTGAGTGAGTGAGTAGGATTTAATGTCGTTTTCAACGTACTAGTGAAGCCTTGTCTGGTCTCCCTATGGGCTCGGATATCACTCGGCTATCAGTTATTGTCTACACTCATTAATTATACATTGCATAAGATGTATTTTTAGAAGTTTGACAACTTCATGTAGGTTAACAACTAAATGTGATATAGTACGGTTGATTACAGTTATCTCATTTTACAAATACATTAGAAGTTGAGCCAGGTCAACTTTTGCCAAGGTCTTACTTACCTTGGTAAGTTTCGCTAAGAATATCAGATGGAATTGATTTTTTCAAAAATCAAGGGGCATAACTGAGGAAACAAAATGTCGGATCAGGTCGAAAATGTAATGTGCACATCTTCAAATGGTGACGATAATGTGCGGTGAATTTCAAAAGAATCCAACAAAAATTCAAATAAGGAATTGCGTTCACAAGAGAAATCAGCAGACGGAAACAGTTTTTTTTGATGATCAAGATACATAACTCAGAAGAAAACATCCGATCAAGTCGAAAAGTTCACATAATAACGATAATGTGTGGCAAATTTAGAAAGAATCCAGCAAAACCACTTTGAGTTGCATTCACAACAAAAGATAGCTGACAGAACTTAAGTTAAGAACTGAAAACTCCAGCAAAACTGAGTTAATTGCGTTAACAAGAAAAAGTACATGTAACTGACAGAAGCAAGTTTTTGACGTTCAAGGGGCATTACTCTGGGGAAAACATTGGATCAGGTCGAAAAGGTCACATGCACATCTTCATATGGTGATGATAATCTGTGGCAATTTTGGAAAGTATCCAGGGAAACCTCTTTGATGAGTTGCATTCACAAAAAAGTTAGCTGACAGAAGTAGTTCATTGGCATCACTCTGGAGAAAACATTAGATCGCATCGAAAAGGTCACATGCACATCTTTATATGGTGACAGTCTGTGGTAAATTTGGAAATAATCCAGCAAAATCTCTTTGCTGTGTTACGTCCACATGAAATGGTAGCTGACAGAAATCACTGTATCGGGTTGAAAAAGTCACATGCAGATCTTCACATGTTGATAATAATGTGTGGCAAATTTTGAAATAATCCAGCCAAATCTCTTTGACGAGTTCACAAGAAAAGTTAGCCGACAGAACAAGTTTTTCCAACATTCAAGGGGCATAACTCTGGAGAAAACATCGGATTGTGTTGAAAAGGTCACATGGTCACGATAATCTGTGGTGAAGTTGGAAAGAATCGAGCAAACCTCTTTGCTGTGTTGCATTCACAAGAAAAGTGGCTGACAGAAGTAGTTTTTTTTATGTTTAAGGAGCATAAATCTGATCACGTCGAAAAGGTGACATGCACATCTTCACATGGTGTCGATAATGTGGGAAAATTTGGAAAGAATCCAGCAAAAACTCTTTGCTGTGTTGCAGTTAACGGATGGACAGATGGACGACGCCATACCATAATATGTCCCATCAAATTGACGGGCATATGAAAAGTCATGAAAAGATGGAATATCGATTTTTGTACGAGCATACTATTAACATTAAGCATATGAACACATTCTCCATTGTATTACATTGGGAGTGGTACTCAATTTCAACAATGGACACCTCGCTCGTTGTAGAAGTCTTGTTGGACCAATCCACAAATGCTGCTCTAATCTTTCATACTGTTCTAACATGCTCCTTTTCGTGTAACATCAGCTGTGGTCAATATGGCAGAACTCAGATATTTGTGAATATGACACAGAAATGAATAAAATAATACTTTTCCATCTTCAGTGGCAAAACATGCTTCATGAAACCCTTTACAATAACAGATTTGAACTGAGTGGAGCATTTCTTTAAAGGAAACGTAAACTGTGGTGAACGTGCATGGCCAGTTAAAGCTTTTCCCTCATAGAATCCAAATCGTGTATCAGATATTTTTTTTTAAGCAGTACTAAGCATTTTAACTTCGCTACACTGGAACAACGTGTCGCGATTACCTGGCACATCGTGACAGCCAAATGCAGAGCAGCATGGCATGGTAGAATTCTACATCAGAACTAATCTATAATCCTTGATTAACATTGCATTTGTCAGTTAGGATATGGAGAAGTGCATTACAACGACCACGTGTGGCCATGTTATCTTGGCGCAGATAATGTCTGATGACGTAGGAGATTATCGGCACAATAGAATTTTACGCTTTCCCATTGGTTTAAAATCCTGCTCAAAATAAACGTGGCGGCACCCTCAAGAAATTCCGAATCCCAGTATTTTCTATGTTTGCATCTTTCTCATTCATTGGATAAAAGGGGAAAAAATCTTTTTTTTGACATGATTTTTTTAATCTTGTATAATTCCAGTGGTGTTTCACCAAAGTTTACGTTTCCTTTATGCAGTCCCACATGTATAACCTGGTAATATGCATGACCACCCTTCTCATGTTGAAATCAAATCCTGAATCTATGTTTCTAATCAGCAGTGCAAACAATTCAGAATGCCCATATATATTCCAATTTCATGCCAGATCTATTATTGCTAACGCCATAACCATCCAAACATGCTCGCGAGTATTATGTAACAAAATGGAACGCATGGATCTTCCCCACAAATGATAGTGGACACCTGCTCATAACAAAAACAGGCCTGTGTTGTAATGATGTCAGTAAACCCCATTGTCCTGGAGGTTCCCCAAATTCAGTTTAGGAGACCCTCCATGGGTTAACATATTATTTTGTGTTATCATGTATTTAACCCTGAATCACCGGTTGCAGGTTACCATGGGTTACCCATTTTCTAATCATGGTAATCTGCAACAGGTTTCCTGAGAAAATATTACATCACAGGCCGGCAAAAATAGATAGACGGACAGATGGACAGACAAGTCAATTCAATATACACCTAAAATATCAAATTCATCAACATTAAAAGCTGGCTGTTCAACCCATTAACAAAGTCAGCTGGTTCTTCACCACATTAACAAAGTAGGCTACAGGAATGCCTATAATAATTCAATTCTATCAAATTCAATCACCCCAATTTTAGGGATAAATTCATTAGGTTTTTCTAATCAATTTGATCACCCTCTAAACTCAGTGAAATAAAGAAATAATCGATAATATGCATGATTTTGTCAACTTCCTGTTTGATCACCCCCAGAATATATAGTTGAAATTTCACTTCCTGTGATTGAATTATTACAGGGACTACTGCAGCTCTTTTAAGAACCTCACATTCTCAGTTGCCCATATCAACAGTTAAAGGAAAGGAGAATGCGTCAAGTTCTTCTTAATGATATATCTTGGATGTAGGCGAGTCAATTTCGATTTTGCTTTTAATATCTCTAGTAAAATCCCCTCATACATGTAATTCAACCAGCCCTAATTGTGTGGGCAAAATTCAAATCAGTTATTCTAATACATTTAATCGCCTTCCAATAATATCAAAATAACAACAACAAAAACATGAATTGCAGGCAAGCACCTAAAAGGTGCGTGGACCCCTCAGCCTGCTTTTTTTTTTTAGTCAAGTAGGATCAGGGCTGCATCTAGAGCCAATTTAGTTTCAGAAAACATATGGGTGCCCAAAACTCAAATGAAACAAAAAACGAAAGTGTTGTTGTTGTTCAATTTGAAAGGATTTCTGAAGGAAATACTCCTAGAAAAAGCTTCTGGGAGCCTCAATATTGATCCGATTGCATAGCTGGGTATTGAATTTCATGTTAATAAACTAGCTGTTTTGTGATTGATCACAGGCTCTTTGCACCGAAATTCACTTTAAACAAGAGCCCAAAGGGCTTCAATATACGCCCGTATATCCGGAATTACATTGGTCCAAATTTCAAGGTTGTTTAATCACCTTGATTCCAATTGGTAGCTAGCAATCCGGAAAAAGGTCTACAATTTTGTGCTTCTGAGAATGTAACATATCACATCTAAAATTGAATGATAAACTAAAATGAGCTTAACTCTTGGAAACTAGGTGACCTTGGAGCAAGAACCGAGAGCTCACATATCCCACAATGAAATCGACAATAGTCAAACACAAGAAAATAGTACTTTTCCTGCAAATGGATTTCTTTCAGACGAGAGAATTTTTCATGAAGGAAGAAGAAAGTGATGAAGTAAACCTTTGTTCTTGAGTTGATAAACGGGTATGAAGTTCATAAAGGATCCCTCTCCACGTTAAACTAGTAAATGTATGGTTTCTATTTCACAACAGTTTAACTAAATGTAGCTGTTTCAAACATGGGAGACAACTCCACAGGACAAATGCCATATACATGTAGGGGAGATAACTCTGAATATTCCAACCTAACACATATAGTCAGTTAAACTTGATTCAATTCTGGGGGACTGTGACCTTGACATTTGACAAATTGATGTATGTCTCCTCTTCGCCATGCGAGTAAGGTATCTGATACCATTCCATACCTTGAAACTAGAGATATCGCATGGATGAATGGACAGAATGCAACATCGCATTACATGACCTCGTCTTCGACAGGCATATGAAAATGTGACGTAATGATTTCCTGATCTTGAAACTAGATATCACATGGATGAATGGACAGAATGCAACATCGCATTACATGACCTCGTCTTCGACAGGCATATGAAAATGTGACGTAATGATTTCCTGATTTTGGGGTCACAGTGACCTTGACCTTTGACCTTGACCTAAACTTTGGTGCATGACACATTGTCTTCCGTCAATGTATCAATGGACACAAAAAAATCACGATTTTTTGGAATTTCATGATTTTGGGGGTGACCGTGACCTTGATATTCGGCCTTGACCTACATTTTGGTACGTGACACAGCATGTCCTCGTAATGTATCTACTGACACAAAAAAAAGTACTTCTCAAAGATTTCTTGATTCTGGAGTCAGTGACTTTGACCTAAATTTTGGTACATGACAAACCATCTCCCCGTAATTTCTCAATGGACACAAAAAATCAAGATTTTTAACAATTTCACGATTTTGGGGTCACAGTGACCTTGACATTTGACCTTGACCTACATTTTAATATGTGACACATTGAGTCCCCCTAATGTATCTACTGACACAAAAAAATGTTATTTTTAATAATTTCCTGATTTTTGGGTCACAATGACCTTTGACCTTCGACCTTGACCCATATTTTGATATGCAACACTTCATTTCCCCCTATTGAATCCACTCACAAAAAATTAGAAATTTATGATTTCCTGATTTTTCATTCACATTGACCTTTGACCTCGACCTACATTTGGCATGCAACACATCGTTTCCCCCTAGGGCATCCACTCGCCAAAAATTAGAACTGTAGATGGAAAACTATCAATGATCTCCTGATTTTTAGGCAACAGTGACCTTTGACCTCTGACCTCGACCTGAATTTCGGTACGCGACACATCGTCTCCACCTCATGTATCCATTCACAAAAAATTGCAACTGTGGATAGAAAACATCCAGAGATATAGACCGGACACGAACACTTCACTGATTTTCTGTTTTTCAGGCCAGTGACCTTTGACCTCTGACCGCGACCTTCATTTTTGTACGCGACACATCGTCTCTCCGTAGGGTATCCACTCACCAAAAATTGGAACTGTAAATAGAAAACTGTTCCAGATATAGACCGGAAACGGGGGGCGGACAGACGGACGGACGGACGGACGCCCCGACGGACAGACGGACGGACGGACGGACAGACGGACGGAAACCGCCATCACATAATACGTCCGCCTTTTTGGCGGGCGTATAAAAATTGGACCCTCAATAATGAATTATGAAAAGGAACTGGGAGTTTGGGATCAGAACCTGCAAAATATCCCTGGATACCGTATATAACAGACTTCGGTTTCACGTGAGTGGTGTGCTGGGATTACAGCATGCAAGAAAGTGTGGCTCTGTTAGTGGCAATTTATGCATTGCACAAGTGTGATAACAAGTAAACACACTGATTGACACAGGCCCACCCTTATCATTATTTGGGGGGGGAGGGGGGGGGGCATAAGCTCCAGGTATGCAAACTGGTTCAAAATTGCCCAGAGTCAGGCTAAAAATGGGTTCTCCTAATCACTCGTTTTAAATAATTTCCAAGGTACAGTAACATGTTTGGTGACAAAAATTGAAGCATTATGTTGTACCAGTTAAATGTGTGGACACAAATATGGTTCATGCAAAAGTTTTAGGATAAATCATATGATGTAGAATAGAATGATTTAATAGCAAAATTAAACAAAAATGTTGTCCTGCATTCAATGAGAATCTTGAATGGACCAGGCTTTCTTGTATCAGGGAACCTTCAAAATTCACACTGAAACATGCAACCAAGGGTTCCCGATGGGCATAGATAAAAGTGCAAAAGCTAAGCCATCAATAAATAATAAAAAAAAAATAAAAAAATCATGAAATCATCACAGCCATCTGAAAATCTAATCATTTCATCAGTCAACATTCAGGAAGCTCTCACCAAAGTTTTGTCAGGCCCGACTTGATAGATCTGCAGATATTCAGCGGACAAGAACATGTTGATGGGCATATAGATAACAGTGCAAAAGCTGAGCCATCAATAAATAAAAAGAAAAAAATTAAAAATCACGAAATCATCATAGCCATCTGAAAATCTAATCATTTCATCAGTCAACATTCAGGAAGCTCTCACCAAAGTTTGGTCAGGCCCGACTTCATAGATCTGCAGATATTCAGCGGACAAGGACATGTTGACGGATGGACGGACGCTAGGACGGACGTACGTACGTACATGGCAACGACAAGACCCCACAGCCCTATGGGCTGAGGGGTAATAATAATGGATTATCTACATGTACAAAGTGCTGTAACTTAACGCCTGCTCGCATGCAAATGCACTTAGATATGTTTGTCTATTATTTATTGGTCGTCCGCGTCAACAATAAACAAGTCCTTGAGATATAAATTCTACCTAAATCGTCATTGTTTTTGTTTACAAGATTCTTGTTATCGTCGCTTAAGTTATGAGGAATTCACCTCCACATATGAGAGCTCCCACCGTTCTACGTATCCAATGATATATTCTCCATGATTTGACCAGCTCAGTTGTATGATCTTGTGATAAAAGCCACTACATGGAGAGGGCACATAGTTTGTTATCGGCCGCCATTTTGTGCTAAATGCACAGGTTTCTGAAGAACTTCTCATCAGCAAATAAACAAACAAACAGTACAACATCATCTGAGCATAATAGATTGTACGACAGAAACAAGCACAAACAAAACCTTTGTGCCTTCCAAGAGCAATGAATTTCCGTGGTCGGAGGAAATCGAAGGCTTAGACCACCAAAACGCTATTGTGTGTACCTTATGTCGTTCATACGAGAGTGTAAAGCCTGACCCGACAGATATGGACTGGGTAAGTAGGATGTCTGTAGTGGGCAGGCCGACTTCAATGCAGACAGGCTGATTTAGGCTGGAGCCTGCCCTCACATGCCTGACTGCAGGCTGTCCAAAAGTTAAGTTACAGCACTGGTACATGATTTTGGAAAAAAATGTCAATAAATTTGACCCCACCCCTGGTTTCAAGGCTGGAAGCTCACTTCTTGTGATAGAATATTTAGAGGATTTACAGTCATGGCACAAAAAGAGGTCAACACAGGTGAAGAAAGGTTATATAATGAAAAAATGTGACACTTTGTAGCTGGTGCCATCAAGAATATTTCCAGATATAAGTCATTTTTGCTGCACTTCCGGTGATCAATTTATTAGATGAATTACCGTACATGTTAGGCCCTACACGCATGTACATAACCAGGTGACTATACTTTATATGAAGAATGGTTCTTGTGGTAAGTGTGGTTTCTGGAGTTGGTAAGATTCATGTATTTGATGTGATCAGCTTCTGCTCAAATATACAGAGAAAACTCACCGTCACACTTACCTGCTGGACAGAGTAATCAGCGTCATGGTCAAAGGTGAGTAGAAAATCATGTTCATTGTTATTCTGTGTTTGAGATTGGATGCATACTGTAGAAAGGTCATGTGGTAATGAATGTGTTTCTGATTGGATCATCACACTATTGGAAGAACATGTGTTAATTTTCAAGTTTCTGATTAGATGACAAGCACTGAAACTCATGTGATAAATTCTGAGATAAATTTGTGAATGGATGAATATCATTCAAGGTCATGTGATAAATTCTCTGTTCGTGATAAGGTGAATATGAATGAAGGTCATGTGATAAATTTCTGAGCTTGTAACTGGATGAATATCATTCGATTCTGTGTTTGTGATTGACTGGAAATCTGGTTGCAATGGTGGTAGAAAAGGTTTCCCAGAAAACAACAAAATAATGTGATGTGCAGGTGTCCCATATTGTAATGACTACTAACAAAGAATGTAAAAAAGTCACGGAGACATTGACCACATGCAACAATGTAACACAACTAAGAAGGATAGTTATGACTCCAGACAGCCAGACCGATATGTGAAAATAAGCTCTACCACATTGAGGATGAGGCGGGGGTGGATTTGGTTTAATGTCGCACTCAAGGTCATTTCACTCATATGTTGACAGCCAGTTTCAATGGTGGAGGAAGCTGGAGTGCAGGGAGAGACCCACCGCCCGTCGACAAGTAACTGGCAAACTTTTACACATGCACCAGCGAGGCTCGAACCTGTGCCCGTTCAGCGGTGTGAAACTAACAATCACCAGTGAAATGCTTAGATCACTCAGCCACCGAGGGTCCCCCACATTGAGGGCTTTAAACTTGAAGATGTGTTTGTCCTTCAGTGTATCAAGTGATATCATTGAAGGTGTGTTTGTCCTTCAGTGTATCAAGTGATATCATTTTGAGACAGATGATTGGTCAATTCAAATTTTCAAAATTAAATCCACTATTTTCATTGGCTGGAGGAGACAGTAGGAAGGATACTCCCCCATATAGCCATACTAAATGCGGTCATAGTAGTGGTGATTGAGGAGACCCCTTCTGCTGCTTGGTTCAACAAAGAGAGATTTAAATGTTTTCATAAGTGAATTTTTTTCTGAAATGTATTTCCTCATGCCAATTTGACTCATTTCAGAGCATGGTGGAAGTTCTCATGAGAAAGAGTCAAAATATAGGGGGTTTCGAGAAAAATATAGGAATGAGTAAAAAATATAGGACATACAGGGGGCACTTGAAGGCCTGATAACAGATATAGTCCGACAGTGAATGGATTCCCAGATGCACAGACATGCACACACATACATGCAAACAAACATGTAGTGTAGATTCTATATCCCCAATTCGCTCTAAAAATTTAGCTGGGGAGAATGAAAAAAACCCACAAATATCAGTAGTTGTTAAAAAGATATCACACACTTACTTTCTTTGACATGGATGTCAACTTGTGCCGAGGTCTCCATTCCTTCCATGTCAGACACGGTCAGTTTAAAGGAGTACTCTCCCTTGACCACGTCTCCCATGGCAGTGGCAATGTCACGATCTCCACTCTTGATGGTCAAATCTGTCGGGCCACTGTCACAGAGAATAAATAAGTTTGTGATATGTCCACAGAAGAGGTAATCATGTAACAAACTGTATATACAGTAATCCCTCTAATAATTCAATCACAGGAAGTGAAATTTTCCATCATAAAATCTGAGGGGTGATCAAACTTATCAGAACAAAAGTTGACAAAATGGTCCAAAATCAAGCAGATTATACATTATTTCATTTGCTATTTCAATGATTTTGGAGAGTTTGTCAGAGCAACTGGTCAAAATTTGTCCCCAAAATTGTGGGTGATTGAATTTTGGTAGGGGAATTGAATTATCAGAAGACTAAGGGCTGTTCCATTTAAAAAGGTATGGGAGGGGAGGAAGGCACTCAATATATTATTCTATGGGTCATAGGAGGAAATTCTCTTCAATCCATGTTACAACATTGAGAAGGCCAATAAAATTTCTATGGGTGGTGGAGTATAATTCAAAGCTGCCTTCCGCCCCTCCCATACCTTTTCAAATGGAACAGCCCTAATCATATATTTCATGTTCAGAAGGAAGTATCGAAAAAGCAGATGATGCTTCACACTCGCAGGATGATGCTTCGAGGTGAATGCACTTTTCACTGAAGGTATTCAATCATTTCAGTCACAGTAATCCCCCTTAATCCCCCTATATAAATTCAGTCATTCCAATTTTGGGGCATAATTCAATCAGTGATTCTAATCAATTTGATCACCTTATTTTAAGGTAGGAAATTTCACTTCCTTTGATTGAATTATTAGAGGGATTCACCATAATCTATTCTCTCATAATGTAATATAAAAATTTGTACAACAGACCATCATTCGCAAGGAAAGTAAATTTAGCTCATATCACATAAAGGGGGACAACTCCTGTATATAATGCCCACAGTGAGATCTGGAACCTCACCTTAAATTAGGCCACACAAAGTTAATTAATTGGTTCTCAGGCCATGACTTTCCAAAAAGTGGTGAGGGAGGCAGGTTTTTTTTTTTTTTTTTCCTCAAAATTCCTCTGTATGTGTACACGTAGCAGTGCTTTTCGAAGATGTTATTTATCTCTAAAATAAATAAAAGATATCTGTATTTTCACAGGTTGCTATGTCATGCATGTTGATGAGTAACTCAATGAGGAAATGGTCTGAATCTTTCTGAGATTCTACTGAAGGTCACATCTGATGCTGTTGTTTCTTCATTGACAACTGACAAGAAAGGCTGGACTACTGATTTCAGGAAATCTGAAACTTTCAATTTTTATTCAAACTGAACGAACAATTTTTCACCCAAACTCTGATTGAAGCAGAAACTACATGTATCTCATTTATCTCATTTATTACATTTATTACATTTAATCATCACGGAATGTGACAGTGTACATGTATGAATACTTTTCGATATCAGCAGAACCTGACTGCGCAACACGTAATACATGTACATGTACCAACGCATGAAAAGTCTTCCACGAAGCAGAAAGTCTGTCTCTCACTTCACATCACAGAATGTCAATACATGTACGCTGTTCGATATAGACAGAAACTGTCACGCCACAAACAGAATATCAATACTGTTCATTAGGCAGAAACTGCACAAACGAAATACCAATGCATTAACGAAAGTGTTTCATGAAGCATCATGAAATGTCAATGGAACAACTGTTCAACATTGCTGGAACAGAACTTAGCTACAAACTTTACTGTCATGACCGTGTTCTTTGACGGTTGTCGAATCTTCTACCGGGCATATTGTCCACGGACATATAGCAGCCCCCTTTCGGACGATTGTCAGCGAAACTAATGCAGACATGACTAGATATAATCGACGTAGAGATATCCAATCGTGGAGACAAAATCGAGAACTCCCAGTTTCCATCTTTCATGCCAAAATTCAACATCCGGTAGATACACGAGGTGCGCAGAAGGTTACCGCGCATAGCAGGAAGTTGATGAAATTATCTCCCTTTACTAGTTCATGTGCCAAACAAGTCTGTCGCATTTTTCATTTTTCCGATCTCGATCAAATTGATTTCCTTGTCCCAAGCTTTGTCCCACGGACTAAGAATTATTTTCACACATATTTCAATGATAATAGGACAGGATAAAACGTTTCTAGCGGCCGATTTTTCATTGAGGCGGGCGGTGCTCGAGAACCATATATTTTTTTTTACTCCGAATGGGATAAAAAATTTGATGCGGCGGGTTTTGGAGGGACGCGGCGGGGCCTGAGAACCAAGTAATTGACTTTGTGTGGCCTTAGCTCTATCACATCAAGCGGGACAACTCTTGTTTAATGCTCACAGTGAGATACAGCCTTAATTTAGCTCTGATCACATCAAGGGGGACAACTCATGTATATGATGCCCACAGTGAGATCTGGAACCTCACCTTAAATTAGCTCTAATCACATCAAGGGGGACAACTTTTGTTCAATGCTCACAGTGAGATACAGCCTTAATTTAGCTCAAATCACATCAAGGAGGACAACTCTTGTTTAATGCTCACAGTGAGATCCAGCCTTCATTTAGCTCTAATCACATCAAGGGGCACAAGTCATGGAAATGATGCTCACAGTTAGACTCAGGAGTCACCTTAATTTTGCTCTAATTACATAAAGGGAGACAATTCATGTATATAATGCTCACAGTGACATCCGGGACCTCACCTTATTTGTTGCCACTGGTATTTCACGATTTTCTTATCATCTGTACTGTTTCTCCCGTCCAGTACAAGGCTATCAAGAGGAAGGCTCATCATCTGTGCTGATCCTGCATTGGCCACTGGGGCGTGGTTCGTGGCTGAGGAAAGAACGTAAATTCAATAACCAAACTCAAGATCGCTGTGTTATCAAACATTTATCCAATAGTCAACTTAACATTTCCAATGAAAAATAAAATAATAATAATAATAAATCCTTTTGCTTTTGTCTTTAGTTTGCTTCTCCAACAGTTCTGGAAAATGAGCGCTCTTCAGTTTGGCAGTAAAAAGGTTATTTTTCTTGAAATTTTTTCTAAAATATGGACAAATTTACTATTTTCTTGTCAATAGCAAATAAATTCATATACATGTATAGTTACATCATCTAACATGTTCTACTATTTACATGATTTATAGTGTGGTGTTTGTAAGGGCAATTAGAGATAAACAATAGACCACTTCAATCTCCTCAGTGAAATGATGAACAATAATCTCCTTAAAACACGTGTCATTGACAAACAACAGCACATTTGTTTGTATTTTGCAGTTATTCATGATGAACACCCTTTCTCAATAACTGCCAAACTGGAGGGCCCTCATCGCCCAGACCTGTCCACAGATCATAAGTTCCATGCAGAGTTACTTCATTACATGGTTGGTATGTCTTACTCTGCAATCAGCTAAGCATCTAAGTAGGAGTTGTCTTCTCTTAACAAGGACAAAGCAAACAACATAAATCACCTGCTTTAACGAAGACATTGACTTCCTTCGTGTCCGTCTGGCCGGCAGTGTCCGTGACTGTCAGTTTGAATGTGTAATCACCTTCTTGTAGCTCTGACAGGCGGAGAATAGGGTCCCTTACACCCTGGAAAATTACAGAATGACTATAAGACTTTCTGGATTTGAAAACCTTTGATCCTGTAACATTGGATGTGGAACTCATACTGTATTTTACAAGTGAGTGATCAAATAAAATTTTAACATCGCTTTCAATAATTTCACAATTTTCCATATCACAATTTTTCAGTCATATCACGATTTCGTGGCCAAAATAAAAGTTGTGCATTGGCCCAGGTTGTGCAGTGGGATTTTCCAAGACGTAATTTCGACAGTGCCAACACATTTTGTGACCGAAAAAGTTGACAGAAATGTGAAAATGAAGTTTGTTGCGCTGATTTCATCAAATCCGCACTATGGAAAGATAAACTGGGCTTTTATACTTCGACTCTGCGAAAGAATCCTATATTTTGATGGGGTTTTCCATAAGTATTTTATATTTTCTGAGCGGCTTCTCTACGACAGTTCATAAAAATCTCCACTCGCATTATTTATTTTTTTACTTCTCTCTCCTGATTTCGAATTTTTATGACAAAATATGAAGTTTACATCCAAGAAATCAAGTCAACAATATAAGTATAGTTTTTATTAAGTTTAATGCATGGTAAATTTGAAAATAGCGATTTTAGACAATTGTACTTTGCCATACTCGCATATAGACAGACATGTTCCAGCCCCAGTGAGTGGCCGCTCGCAGTTTAAACTTGGGTCTCGCGAGTTGCCGCCCGCAGTGAACCACTTAAGAAAGCTTCAAACATTTTCATAACTGGTTATTAATGGTAAGGAGAAATGTCTGGGTAAATGAATCTTGATTATCATAGTTTTGTTATATTATCCTCATATTTTCAATTAACAGTCATACGTCTGGAAATAGACATGTCATACAGTACTACAGTAAATTTCCCAATAAGTCATTCTCAGGAAGTCAAATTTCTCAACAAAAAAGGAGGGGTTGATCGTATTTATTAGAAAAAAGGAAGTTGATAAAATGGTCCAAATTAATGCAGATATTCCATTATTTCTTTGCTATTTCATGATTTGAGAGGGTCATCAAATTTATTAGAATGACTTATCGAATTTCGTGCCCAAATTTGGGGGTAAATAAATTTTCAAATACGAATTGAATCATTGGGGGATTTCCTGGAATACAGAACTAATCAAATTGTCATCCAGACCACTCCTCGTACCTCCCACTGTTTAACATTACAGAATGGAACATATCAGGTCAAAGCTCCCCGACCCTTTGATATGGCTACCCTCAAGAATTCTCTGTGACCTCTGAGAACAAATCATCAAGTCACCTTTTCATTGGTGTATTCAAATTCTATGTAGCAATAAATTAGGTACTGAGCGATAAGAAGGCCTGAGCAAGGAAAGAATAAACATACCACCATATTAGCTGTAAGTTTGTCACCACCGGATTTCAACCACTCATACGACACAATGCCCTTATCATCGGTGCTGGCATTACCATACAGCGAGACCTGGTTCTGAGGTAGGCTTATGATCACATCTGACCCAGGGTATGCCTTAGGAGGGTAGTCTGTCTCTGGAAATTAAAATGTATGAATAAGTTGAGAATTGCATAACCTTCAAATTGACAGTCAAATGATATCACCATCAACATGGAAACCAATATCTCTACCATTAAATCTGCAATGTCTATCTGTGAAAACTGCTTAACTGAGACACAATTTATACACCATTGTAAAGGTCTAGCAAAGAGGAGTTACACAGGAATAGAAAATGGGCGTCGAACACCGAATGGGAGGCAAACTCATATGAAAAGGAGGGTGAGACACTCAAAACCCCTCAGCTTCCCCCAAGCATTTGAGGAATATGATGGAAATGTGCAAAATATTAGGGCTATATTTACGAATCAACCGGAATTGTCCTTTTTAGACCATCAGGTCCATATCATTAATTCTGCAGATCTAGGGCTACATAATGGTTACATTTAAACATAAATCACAAAATCTTGGCTTGTTACACCCAAACAGGAGTATAACTCTGTAAAATAAGGGACGACACAAATATTTTAATACGTAGGCTTCCAGAATACAAGTAGATAAATAAGTTTCGAAAATTTAGTAGCTGTATCATACACAGGTCTTCAGATAAAACTAGTTACACTCAACCATATATCACAAAATCAGAGATTATTACATCTGAAAAGTGGCATAACTTCATAAAATATGGCTCAGAACGACTTTTTTTTCTGGGCATCTAGACTACAACTAGATAAAAAGTTTCCCCATAATTCGGTAGCTGTACTAAGCAAAGTTAATTGAATATAATTGGATTCATTCAAGCATATAACACAAAATAAGAGATTATTGTACCAGAAAAGGGGCTTAACTCCACAAAATAAGGACCGAGGCGACTAATTTCTTGTTGGCTTCTAGAATACAGCTATATAAATATATTTCCAAAATATACTAGCTGTATCAAAAACAGTTCTGCAGATATGATTGGTTACATTCAAGCACATATCACAAAATCAGAAATGAATACATCTGTAAAGGGGAATACCTTTGTAAAATATGTAAATAAGTTTCCAAATTTTGTCACTGTATCTCAAGCAGTTTTGCCTAAAATGTGGCAATGAAGGGATGGACGGACGTATATGAGGACCCCAAAATGGCCGAGGGGTAAAAACTAATTGCGACTGTTTTGGCAGATTGCCAAACAAGACTGTCAGTTTACATAAAATGCATGCAAATCTGCACAGATAGGAATGAAGCAATGTGTCACAGCAGATTAGGATACTATTTCATCGACGATATGGATATTAACAGTAATTACAGTTCTTTGGTCCGACACGTTTCAGACCTCTACCTTTAATAACGATGACATTAGCCAGGGAGGAGTTGGTAGCACCATCAGAATCTGTCACCGTCAGCCTGCAAAATTCATACAGTCATAATATATGAGCATTTGCACAAAAAACATTTTTTTAAAAAGACACAGAGGCCTGGTGCTGGCCTCGCTTGATTCTGATAATCCAATTTGATTAGAGCAAGAATTGAAACAGATAGTGTATTTGAGAGTAAAACAGAGCCACCTGCAGGATATGCAACTGAATGAAAATTTGAATGAGAATTGCAGCAGATTTGGAATGCCAAACCAGTCTCTCATGTTTAACTCTTTCCCCCTGAGAGTTTTGATAGGGCAATGGTATTATTAGAGAATTTACCACATTGCAGGGGAGGCAACCCTAGGCCTGATGATCCCCCTTTGATGCTGTACTCACTTGAAGGTGTAGTTGCCAGGTCGGAGATCTGTGACCTGAAGCATGGCGTCATCACTGCTGGTCTGATGACCCTGAAGGGGACCGGTGACCTCCACCCAGTGATAACTGACAATCTTGTCATCATCGGTACTGTCTGGAATATACCGCAAGAATATATTATATGGATAAACAAATTCATTAAAATGTATCAGGAAAATATGGCGAAGGTTTCTAACAGTATTACATGAACGAGGACCTTTTCTGTCAAAGTTTAGTATTTGTTTTCAAAGTACGAAGGGCAGTGCTGGAGGGGGTATTGGGTTCGAGCGACCCACTCTCAGTGCCCAAATGGTACTGGGCTCTCTATTAAGTAAGCATAAGAAACGACCCTCTCCAAAAATATCCTGGTGACGCCCATGTTTGTAATCTACAGTACAGGGCAGAAATAACTTAAACTTGGACGCGATTCCGTTGCGTGTAAATCACGATTCAAATAATGCCGCGCCTAAAAGCCGACACATCAAGTGGAAAACCAGCGGGCGACTCTTGCGTAACTGCGCCTGAAGATTTATCGGTTTGTATATCGTGTCTATAGTCTCGTTCAAAGTTAATTTATTTCTGCCTTGTACTGTAATTCAAACACCTGTTCTGGATTCCATGTAAAGCTCCGAAATGAAAGAACTGAGGGTCCTGATTGGAGGTTATTCCTCCTGAGGAAAATGAGTTTGAGTGAAATGCTTCGAGACTATATTTCTGTCATAAACAGTACTTCATGTTCAGAACTGTGGAAGTAAGAGGTCATATTTTGAAGCAGTGTGATGTATTGACGGCCTTTCTGAAATTGGTTGCCAAGGTGAAACGAAGTCTGTGCAAAGCACCAACTGGGTCACATCCCAGTACAACATGTACTATAACAAAACGCAGCAAAATTTCTGATGTCATCTTCTCTGGCACATGGCATACAGGAGTAATGGCAACAGTTCAAAGAAGGATTGTTTGAGTATCCGAGTAGAATAACTTGATAACTTGAAGATGTAATCAGCCTCAAATCTACATGTAGGCTGAAATTGATGTCTCTCAAACATGGCGAAAGTAACATATGTTACGACAGGTACAAAATAAAACACATTTGATCACAAAAAACTAAACTTGTTTCCACCATTCACGATAAAATAGAAGGAAATGGTCTTTAAAAATAAACGGCATGGCATGCCGTTTATTTTACCACAGCCATAGCAACAAGCGTATACACGTGCGGTGCATTCTACCAACGTATGCTGTGCGACTTCATCGAACCTTAGGCACGAGCCATGACGTTATCCCATGGCCGCAGCTGTTCAGCATTCAGATTCGTGAGCATTGCTACGTCACTCAAACGTCACGCAGTGACGTCATTTTCCTCTCCGCGAACAACACATACTCAATGGCGAAACAGGAAACCAATCGAAGCGGGTAGAGTTTCAAATTTCTGTGACAGGATATTCTTACATTCATTGTATATGGCGATCCCACAATCATCAAATATAATACATATGATGCTTTGGTAATCTTCCCTGCTGAAAAAATGCATAGGGGAGAGTTTACAAAATCCATCCATTTTGAGGCTGATTACATCTTTAATAGAACAGATTCACAACTTTACCTGATCCGTCGAGTGTGGCTGACTTAGGAAGAACCACTGACTGAGATTGGGGTTTTATTATTGCAACAGGTGGAGTATTCTTCCTGGCCACTGGAAGACAGAAAGTGAAAGTGAAAGCTGTCACATGGTTCATATATATCTCCATCCAGCATGTCCAGCAGAAAATCCAGGAAGTTTCCATGGCTATTGTCAAGGAAATTTCATGACCCATATCAGCAGGTCATTACTCTGGTCATGTGAAGTACTTTATAAATAAACATTGTGGAAACACTTCTCACACCAAGTCAATATCTACCTCCGTCCACCCTTCAAACTAGTTAGCCTTGGTATATTAGTCCATCAGTTGTATTCAAGGAAATTATAAATAGACAAGAGATGTCACGGATACCCATTTGAGTTTCCAAATGTGTCATAGAAGTGGGTTATTGGTTGCTTGACTTATATTTATAAATAGGCATGAAATGTCATGGGCGTCCATTTGAATTCCAGCTGAATTTCAAAATGTGTCATAGAAGTGGATTATCAACTTGACCTATATCTTGAACGTGATGTTAAACCTTAATTCTCTCTCTCTCTCTCTCTCTCTCTCGGACCATGCCTACCGCCAAATCTGCCTTTTGCACATTATTGAAAGAACACAGTGACAGAAGAGCCTGTATGCGCAGTGACCTGTGACTTCAGCTAAGCAGCGACTGTTTCGTATATTTTCACTTTACCCCATCTTTAACCTGGGAGATCATTTTGAACCAGTGATAACTGACATAATTCAAATATATGTACTATATTTTCCCAGTATTCAAAGACTTTTTTATTATCTTTAGAATAATGTATAATTTGGCAAATTTGACATGAAAATATGCCAGCTATCACCAGTCCAAAATATTCTGATCGGTCAAAAAGACAGTGTCAGTGCACTGCCTGCTGCCTTTGAGGACAGACAGCATATTGTCCAGAGAGAAACAAACATGACAAAAGGGCAAATTCTCCATTATTGAATACCTTGAAGGGTTTTTTTTCTCAATGGGATATCTAGCAACTATAGTTTGTGAACTTTCAGAATGTGTGTGATTATGGGATGGGGCAATGCTTCTTTCAGGAGATACATGTAGAAGGCAGGGTTCTTGACCTATGGTAAATCCTTTAAGAATTCACCCACCCCCAAATTTGTGAATGAAGTTCAATCAGACATTCTAATACATTTGATCATCCTTTAAAATCAGGAAAATAATGAAGAAAGGATGGATTATCTGCATGACTTTGGACCATTTTATCAATTTTCTGTTGTAATATATAAAATTGTCACTTCCAGTGATTGACTTATCACCAGATTCATCATAATAGACCTGGTAGTCCGACAAAAGCATGTATTCACAAACTTACGTGGTAGGACTGTGACATTAACATAACCATTCCCAAACTTGTTTGGTCCGGTGACTTGGATCTTGAAAGAGTACAGGCCTGCTATTAACTGAAAATTAATAAAAAATAATAATTTATACTATCAATAAATCAGCCATTAATCTTAATGATCTGATTTCCACGGTCTCTGTCTATAATAATTACTGATACCCTGCTGTGTTTAATTGAGCCTGGCAGTCGAGCTGGATATGTCTTGACTAATGTCTTCTTTTCTATGGCAATTTTGCAGTATTCTTGGTAGCAAATTCGACCAAAAGAGGAGCTGGTCTACGTACTTAGGCCAAACAAATTTTATTTTTTGTTTCACGGGTGGATTTTAAATTTTTTTTTCAAGACTGGTGGGGATAAGAAAAATAAAATAAAACTGGACCTTTGAAGTCCACCCCTTTCTTTTCGTGGGTTTCTGCTTATCTGGTCC
>JAVTVY010019321.1:52297-82814 GCA_036873755.1 Hanleya hanleyi | reverse complement strand
TCCACCTAAACTGGGCCTTTGTTTAAATATACCAATATCCACGAAGGTGGCGTATTGCCCCAAAACGCAGTCTGTTCATTCGGTGATATTTTCAACGGACAGGTCCAGTTATAACTGTGAGCCCTATTCTCCATGCTGGGTCTGGTATATGGAGGTACGGAGTATAGGCCTACAGACCTGCATTTTGGAGAATGGATTCGATATATTCCGTCCACGTCAGTAAAGCACATGATTTCAAGAAAAATTATAGTACGGTATGAATATATATATTCTCTATCTGGGAAAATACATTCAAATGTCCGATTTTTTAAACCGAGAGTTCATTCTGGTAATTGTAGATAAAACTGCGTGTGTTGGAGCTGGGATACAACAAGGGTGGACCCCTCGAAAATTCATGTGTCGACTATCACAGCCAAACAGGCGCGGGCCCAGGGACCGGAGTTGCGTTCTACGCGTTTCCCGGATATAATTCTGAACATAATGTATGTAGATTCATGGTTCTATTTTCACTTTTGTCACATAAGCACGCATCCATATTGAAAAGTATTACATTATGCCGGACTTCATTTAACTTTCCCGTTTAACACATCACACGACACGTGGTACGCTCGCGTCGATAATGTCTGATTTTAGATTTATATTGAAACTCCATCTTAAATATTGCTCACAAACCACATGAATCAGTCCTGGTCTGTTTATTATACCAATAGATATTCTAATTACATATAATCCACATTATTTTAAGACATTATTTCTACGAGGAATCCTGTAGAAGGCGAGGGTATACGTTGATCCCTCCAAAATAAAAGTAGAAACTCATAACGGAAAACATTCGCTTCCTTATAGATTAGTCCGTGAGCTACTAGGGCTCACCTTGCATCCCCCCACTACAGACCGAAACTATGTTTTTATATGCTTTAGGACATGTCAAATAAGAAACAATTTGTTAACAGTCGATAAACTGGGACTCACTACCCTTTAAATCACTTCGAAATTACTCCTGTGTTAATAAGTACAATCTTTGTGACAATAGGGGGTAGGGTTACAAGAATAGTCTTATCTTCCATAATTATTATCCAATCTTTATAATGTTGGCCACATATTATTCAGCATTGATTGCTGCATCGAATATTTACAAGATAATATCACTATTTGTTGGGTATGACGTCACACAGGGAACATACATACAAAAGTAGGAGTAGTAGCGAAAGCGGGCGTTTTGGATTGGTGAGGTTGTGCTTGAGCGATTGAGGGACCATTCTTGGTTCGAATGCGTCGGGTGAGGTGTCAAGTGAAGCCCTCGGTATGTAGACCACGGCTTGAGGGATCTCCACATGATCTGTGATGTCATTGGTGACGTCATCAGTAGGAGTAGTAGACAAAGTAGGCATTTTGAGGATGCGGAGGAAGGTTTTTGGGGTAGAGATGGACCATCCATGATCTAAATGGACCGTGTGGGGTGTCCCTCTGCATCTACATGCAGAGAGTTACAAGATGACACCCCACACGGTCCATTTAGACCACAGATGGTTTATCTCTACCCCAAAAACCTTCCTCCGCATCCTCAAAATGCCTACTTTGTCTACTACTCCTACTGATGTCACCAATGACGCTACTACTCCTACTTTTGTATGTATGGTCCCTGTGTGACGTCATACCCAACAAATAGTGATATTATCTTGTAAATATTCGATGCAGCATCAATGCTGAATAATATGCGGCCAACATTATAAAGATTGGATAATAATTATGGAAGATAAGACTATTCTTGTAACCCTACCCCCTATTGTCACAAAAATTGTACTTATTAACACAGGAGTAATTTCGAAGTGATTAGAAGGGTAGTGAGTCCCAGTTTATCGACTGTTAACAAATTGTTTCTTATTTGACATGTCCTAAAGCACATAAAAAACATAGTTTCGGTCTGTAGTGGGGGGATGCAAGGTGAGCCCCTGTAGCTCACGGACTAGATCTGATCGAAAACCACGCTGAAGAAGCTTTGATGACTTCCTTGGATTTTGAAAAGGCCTTGGCTCGTTGAAACATAACTATGTATTGTTTGCACTGAATCTTCCTATAATGTAATCAAACTATTTTATATCTGTTCAATTAAGTTAATATTAAGCGTACTACAGACTAGTTTCCTAACAGCAGGGTACAAAGGAAGGATGTCCATTATACCGTATGTTTTCACATTATGTATGGAAATTGTTAATCATTTATATCGAAACTTGTATACTAGTGTTACGTTGCGTGAGAAAGTTTGTAAAGGTGGATATATATTATGCAGATGACACATGTTTATTGAAGGACTTAAAGTCTGTTAACAAGACTTAATTGTTTTACGCAAACATTCGATCTGTTACGGTATTAATTTTGAATATGGAGAAGAGTGGACTTATGCCTTTAAATGTTAAACAGTTCGATAAATTTTTGATATCTCTTCCTAGTGTTGCCAATACAAAGCTTCTTGTTTTAGTATCTAGTACAATTGAAAACGCAGTAGAAGACAACATAAGTCCACGACTCATATAGAAACGACGTTTCCAAATTTGGTCCCGAAGAACCTTATAAGTTTTGGAAGAACTCTTCTTTCTATAAATCAGAAGGAATATCTAGAATGATTTTCTTAGCCAGCTGCCTCACTATACCTGACAAATGTGTTAGAGAAATTAACAGCAACATTTTCACTTTATTTGGCAACATAAACGAAAGAAAGTAAACCGCCAAAAAAATTAGAGAACTCTCTGAAGGAGGGACAAAGTACATTGATTTTAATGTCACGAGCAAATAATGCTGCTTGGCGTGGCTTTCCAAGAACTTTGAAGAAAGGTGAAGTCCGTGGAAAAAATTAGAGAACTCTCTGAAGGAGGGACAAAGTGCATTGATTTTAATGTCACGAGCAAATAATGCTGCTTGGCGTGGCTTTCCAAGAACTTTGAAGAAAGGTGAAGTCCGTGGAAAATATTTCCAAACTCAATTTTTGTAAAGCTTGGTGGGTTATCGTTTTTATTACAGTGTAACTATGATGTTAAGAAAATCAACTTGAATATTCCACCTTTTTCTACACAGATATTTTATCGTTTTATAGTGAAATTAACGAAGAGCATAGCTTAGATATATTTGATGAAATTATATGCCATAATAATTTATTCACAAGCAGTCGCCTAGTCGTGATATGACTGAAACAAGATTGAAATCGACGGTAAACCATACTACAGTCACTCACCCTCGCAAGTGTCTATTCGATTTAGCATGGTGGCCTACATTGCTAGAATTGTTCTTAGCACAGTCCTATTCAGCGGGAGTGGATAGTTTCTCCCCCAGCACGATTGAATCGAAATACAACATTGTGGTTAGTAATATATAAAGGACCGATTCCTTAGTATTTATGCAAATGAGATGACGTCATCGATGACGTCACAGAGCTCGCGTATTATCAGAAGCCGGCAAATCTTCGACAATCTTCGATCATCTCCGGCCCTCTCCGGCAACGCCCGGCTCTCGCCGGGACAATTGATAGCCTTTATCTACCCTTCCGAAGCATCCATGGCCTGTACAGGGTTCCCGAAAATATCGTCATCTATTTGCCCATGTTAAATGGGCAGTGGACAACCCTCAGTTTCTCCATACAGTGGCAGAAGGTAAAGGGTCCTACTGGGAATTGAACCCGGGTCGTTTTATCTAGAGGCAGACACGTTATTCATTAGGCCACGAGTCCTATGATACAAACCAAGGTTGAAAATAGCATATATATGTCTACTAAATGGCCCATACTGGCCCACTAACCAATGTTCAACCCAATGGGAAATTTACTCCTGGTCATTGTAGGTTGTTTGGTTTTGTTTTCCATATCTCAACACATAGAACACGATGGGCAGGATCCGGAAGCGATTGGTTGAAATGTTTTGGGAAAGTCACTGCGCATGCAAATAGACGTTTCGGGGGCGACAAGGATCCCTAGAGGTCTTATTGAGTCGAGTGAGGTATCAATGTGAAGCATACGTGGAGGAGCATCCGACGGTATGGATGAAACGTGGAACTGACGTCATTCTGCGCATGCCCAGTAGACCAGGTGGGCCACTATTGGGCCTATTGCATCAAGTGAGGTATCATTGTAAAGAATACGTGAGGGAGCATACACAGGGATAGCTGAAACATGGAACTGACGTCATGCGCAGTAGACAAAGCGTATGGAAATAGCCGTTTTGGGGTCTCGGTGGGCCACTATTGGGCCGATTGCATCGAGTGAGGTATCATTGTAAAGCATACGCGAGTGAGCATCAGACGGGATGGCTGGAACGTGGAACTGACATCATTCTGCGCATGCGCAGTATACAAAGTGTATGGACATAGAGGTTTTGGGACCGAGAGGGGCCACTATTGATCCGATTGTGTCGAGTGAGGTATCATTGTAAAGCATACGCGAGTGAGCATCAGACGGGATGGCTGAAACGTGGAACTGACATCATTTTGCGCATGCGCAGTAGACAAAGTGTATCGAAATACACGTTTTGGGGTCCAGGTGGGCCTCTAGTAGTCCGGTTGCATCAAGTGAGGCATGATTGTAATGCATACGCGAGGGAGCATCCAGTGAATTGGCTGAAAAACGTGAAACTGATGTAATTATGCATGCGCAGTAGACAAAGTGTATGGACATAGACGTTTTGGGGTCCAGGTGGGCCACTATTGCTCCGATTGGGTCGAGTGAGGTATCATTGTGAAGCATACACGAGGGAGCATCCGAATGGGTGTGATGTAAAACTGACGTCATTCTGCGCATGCGCATTAGACATAGTATATGGAAATAGACGATTTGGGATTGAAGCGGGCCACTAGTGGTGCGATGGAGTCGATTGAGGTATTATTGTAAAGCATACGTGAGGGAGCATCCGACGGGATGGGATTGACGTATGTGTGATGTCACTTCCGGTTTCTATGGGCAAAAACTACCTCCGAACAGAGAAGAGTTCTAATTTTCCCTTAGACCTTAGACGTATTGAATGCATGTACCTTCAACATCCGGGGCCTTTTCAACATCCGGATACCCTGGTTTTACATCCGGGTTCTCCTCAACATCCAGTTTGTTACATCCGGGGACCGTGGAACATGAGATGGGTGAGTGAGTGTGAGTGAGTGAATGAGTGATCTCCTCCTCATTCCTACTCCTCCTCACTCCTACTCCTCCTCACGCCTCCTCCTCCTCCTCCTCCTTCTCCTCCTCATTCCTCCTCCTCCTCACTCCTACTCCTCATTCCTCCTCCTCTCTCCTACTACTCCTCCTTCTCATTCCTCACACCACCACCACCACTACACACCACCACACACCACCAGTGAGTGAGTCAGTCTTCCAGTTCCAGTCACGTGAGAGTAAACATGGAAAATCCCGGATGTAAGATGAGGACCCGGATGTAAAACCACAGTGACCTTTGACCCTGCGCTTCTCGGAAGGGACGTCAACGTACGCAGGCGCACACACACATACCTGGTGCACCCTGTACCCTACAGCCCGTAGGGCATAGGGTACACCAGGGTGTGTGTGCACCAGGTATGCGCAGAATGACGTCAGTTCCATGTTTCAGCTATCCTTGCGTAAGCTCCCTCACGTATGCTTTACCAGGATACCTCACTTGATGCAATAGGACCAATAGTGGCCCAACTGGACCCCAAAACGTGTATTTCCACGTTTCAGCCATAGCGTCGGATGCTCCTTCACGTATGCTTCACATTGATACCTCACTCGACTCAATGGGACCTCTAGGGACCCTTGTCGCCCCCGAAACGTCTATTTGCATAGTCTTTGCCCACTACGCATGCGCACAGTGATTTTTTTTTTAAATCAACCAATCGCTTCGGGACCTTGCCCATCGTGTTCTAGGTGTTGAGATGTGAAAAACAAAACCAAACAACCCATTCTACAATGACCAGGAGTAAATTTCCCATCTTGAACACTGGTCAGTGGGCAAGTATGGGCCATATAGTAGACATATATATGCTATTTTCAACCTTGGTTTGTATCATATGACTCGTGGCCTAATGGATGACGTGTCTGCCTCTAGATAAAACGACTCGGGTTAAATTCCCAGTAGGACCCTTTACCTTCTGCCACTGTATGGAGAAACTGAGGGTTGCCCACTGTCCATTTAACATGAGCAGATAGATGGCGATATTGTTGGGGACCCTGCACAGGCCATGGATGCTTCGGAAGGGCAGATAAAGGCTATCTATCGTCCCGGAAAGGGCATGACGTTGCCGGAGAGGGCCGGAGATTTGCCGGCTTCCGATCGATCTCATTTGCATAAATACTAAGGAATCGGTCCTTTATATACTACCTCGGTTGATTAAAAACAATAACGTATATGTGCTGTACGGAAACCATAATGAAAAGAATGAGGTCAAATTTGTTCAACAAATTCTCTAATCAATCAAACCGGCTTTTAACTCTGCCCCCCCCCCCCCTCTGAAGTAAATGATCAGACTGTTAACTTGCCCTACAAATTGGAGCGATATGCCACGAGATGCCAGAGGAAGTGAGGAAAATTGATGACGTTCGGTGACTAAAAAGCAAGCATATGACACTTCAGGAAAGCATCTCTCGGCATCTAACATAGTCACATTTGTTGTACGATTTATTGCTTGAAAAGAAAAGAGAATAATGTTCGTAGAGAGGGTACTCTTGGTATACTATTTGAACTCCCATTGGAAAACAAAGTAAAACCACTCCAATTCGAGCTATTTCACAATATTTATCCTTCGAATAAAATGTTATTCAAATGCAAAATCAGCCCGACTCCAAATTGAGATAATTGTACATGTGACGTTCTTGCATTATGCGACTGTCCTCTAGCCCAATCATGTTCATTCTGGTAAAATTTCACCCAAAACATGTCCGCCATTGTTCCAAATATTGCTCTCTTGAGAGACAATATTTTGGAACCCTAAAGAAACCCGACAACAAAAACCAATCTGCTAAATTACTTTTCTTCCAAGCAAAATATCTTATAGATGCAGCGAAATATAGCTACCGTCCCATCTGTTACACAGCTTTTATGAATGCTCTGAAATGGCAATGTATAATTTTGATGAAATATCAAACACAAGCTTCCAGAAGATATCGCATCTTTTATCACATCTTTGTAATTGTGAAGAAGTTTATATATGCTACTCCCGCCCTCATTTTGGGTCACAAATGCGTCAGGAAGTGGTTAATAGTTATTTTGACAAACCGGTATGCAATCCATATGTATCAAGTCTTAGTTTCAATTAAAATTATATCCTATCCGTTCCCTTGTTGGATGTCGCATGGGCTTTACCGGTTTGCACTAACGCGAGGGTTGACCAGTCCTAAGAACTCTTCATAGTGCTTTGAATGGAACATAATGATAGGGGCTTTTTCGTTGGCTCAGCCAAACCAGGCGCCACGCTTATCGGGTATCTCCAGATGTTGCCGCTATCCCGCCAGATTGGCACCATAAAGTGGGGTAGGAATATGGACTGGTCATTGGCCTAAACCTCGATAAGCAGATACCTAAACCTATCCTAGACTGTAGTACTCTCTGTTAAATCAAGATATTAACAGACAGTGATAGTGTACTGTTCCAGCTGTCTCCCCTTCAGTGATTGGTCATTCGACCACTTTCATCAACCTGTACCCATCTCGGTCATCTATACGCAGTAAGACTGACCCTGGGATCATGTGTATCCATGTTCAGCCTACTTTCGGCAACTGCTAGGGAAAATTTCCATAAATCAATACCACGTGACTTCGTCAGCCAATCAGCTAAAGTCTACAGACATAACCTCAACGTAACTCGCCATTTTCGAGTCATGTGATGAACTACTTGTTCAAACTTTCAGATCCACCACACCTCTCGGTTGATATGAAAGTTAAACATACCTATATATCTTGTAAGTCCAGGCAATATCTGTTTCAGAAGTGATATGAAAACTTGTAATTTATCAGATTTCTCGAGTCTGTTCTCCGCCAGATGAAGGCCGAACAGAATCCGGTAAAATACCGGATATCGCTCCGCAATAATGGAGATACACGATTCGCAAGCCATTTTATGGATGGCGAAGTGTACGCAAATGCTCTTTCATTTTAAACTATGAGCATTCTCATTCGATCACTATGTATAGGAGCCACCCCAATCTTCATACACAACCACGTGACTGTCTCAGTTGACCAACGACATAGCGCGGCCTCGTTTTCGATTTCAAAAGCGGCGTCTAACTGGGAAAATGTTATTGTTGCTGCATCAGCCGAGCATTGGCCCTCCGTAGATGGGTCCAATACTATAGGCTAACCCTATCCTAGCCAAGTTGTCATGACTTCGTTCGAGTAGGAAGGAACGAAGCCATGCCAAATTGGCTAACCCTATCCCCCCTCCATGTCTGCAAGTAAGGTAGTTAAAATGCGGCCGTGATATCACATCAATTCATGGATGGTTTTCTCCATATAACGGATTGCCGTGCTTGCTGTTAAATTTCCCGCCATTAACTGGAAATGGAAAGTGGTCTGGCATGACTCTAACGCATCAAAGTCCTCGAAGCAACCTCCCCACAGCGCATGCTTCATTTCGCAGGCTCCATTACCTTTACTACGTTGCTATGACGTATAGGGGAAACCAACCAACGCACAGTTCAGTTTGAATCCGGCCGAACAACTCCTTTAGCGGTGCACATGAACGAACTACTTTTCATATCCTCTGTCCAGATAAACAGGGAAAATTATCTCCAGATAATTCTTTTTAACGCTAGGTCAACGGAGGTATTATGCAGACTTGAAAAGTAATCGAAATGTTCGGTAAACATCTATTTTACTGTATATGATGTCACTGCCGGCGATGTTCGCGAAGGCCCCGAATCCGGTCCAAAAATCTGACTGGTGGCTGGGGTGTTATTAGACCCCCAGCGAGGTGGTTGTCCTCGAAGTTTGATCTCTACTGGCAGATCAAGCCGTAGCGGACTGTGGGAGTAGATGATTATTTACATGAAGTCCGTATTTTCAAACATAGACAAGCTCTCACAAAGCTGTGAACTAGCTCCCACAGTCTGGTTGTTGAAACTGGGCGATATCTGTGGGTTTCAAGTCGAGGACGAAATTCATTTCTCACTTCAATGCGCTCTTTATGAGGAAGAAAGACAAACAAAATCTTCTGTGCGAGTTAGAGAATAATAGAAATACCCCGTGACATGAATGGGAAAGTAAATATGCATCTTAACCCTACAAATGGAACAGCTAGCCCCCATGGTGGCAAAGCATGTTTTCAATGTTTTGAGAAACGAAAAGCTCACATAGATCGTTATGTTTGATGAAGTAAATATGCATCTTAACCCTACAAATGGAACAGCTAGCCCCCATGGTGGCAAAGCATGTTTTCAATGTTTTGAGAAACGAAAAGCTCACATAGATCGTTATGTTTGATGAAGTAAATTGCTAACTTCTTATTACATATACAAAAATACAATATACACATAGTAGATCCGATTTCTGAATAAGTATAGGATTTGAGAGTTAAGTAGATCTGATTTCTGAATATAGTTATCAGAAAGAAATTGTTCATGTGGGTATCTTTGTTCGCTTATGCCAGTTGTGGAAGCTAGCAAAATATGTACACGATTGTTTTTTGTTGCTGGGAGATAATGAGGCAATGAGATAGTGGGGTATATATGTGTTACATTATGCATTAAGTTACCCCTGCTGCCAATTAATGGTTCAGAATAATGGTTCTAATTTATATTTAGGCGAAAACATTGAATCAACAGTGCTTTATTGCCATATGGATGCCAATGTGCTGGCCAATGTCATTTAGTGCTTCCTGTTTACCGTACCATAGTTTGTTTTAAACATGTAATATATGTTTTTTTTTTTATGTATATGTTTTATGTATGTGTGTGTCTTTAGCCTTCGGGCATGATTGAACAATAAATGATCTCTCTCTTATGGATTATCTCCCTTATTTGTATGTTTGTATGCGACCTCGTTGAGGTGTTCTGTACATTAAATTGAGTTGAATTGAATTATATTTCTAAGGGTACTTTCCCTTGAACTTTACTGTTGGACTGATTAAATATATTGAGTCTGTGCGTGCGCAAAGCGCGAGCGTTCGCCCTAGGCGTGGGGTCTGGGGTCAACCGCTAGAGCTCTACAGATGCTCAGAAATGCATTTGGGGCATTTTGAGGCAATAACGTGACATCAGGGATTAACACACTTTCATGAAAAAAGCAGACAAATTTCTGAATTACAGCAATTTTAATGAGAAAATTAATACTATGAGTAGTCGCCCTTGGCTACAATTACGCGCCCCAACTACAGCCCAGCTGTGACCCACTTTCGGGGGGTCGGCGGGTATACCTGTCGTGTTGTTTTTAAACAGGGAAAATTCCCTGTTTCTTGCCATGCTAGGTGAACTGGCTTATGGGTAATTTCAGAGGTGCGATCTATCCAAGCGGTATGGTTTTCATTACAACACCCCTGCGCAAAATGAGAGAATGACTGAAAGTTCCGCGTCACTCCGTTTATTGAATGCGCTATGAAGTAGTTCGACCTAGTTTCGAATAATTTCTCTGAATTAATCTCACGACGAGCCGTTTCTAGGTGCAGATATTGAAGAATATGTCGAATGCGTTTCCTGGACAACACTTCTGCTGATATCTTGAGAGATTTTCTTCGAAAGATTGTGTTTTGTCTGTAAACTGGTCAATATGGCACAGGTCGTAGTCCAACCACCTCGCTGGGGGTCTAATAACACCCCAGCCACCAGTCAGATTTTTGAACCGGATTCGGGGCCTTCGCGCACATCGCCGGCAGTGACATCATATATAGTAAAATAGATGTTTAACGAAAATTTTGATTACTTTTCAAGTCTGCATAATACCTCCGTTGACCTAGCGTTAAAAAGAATTATCTGGAGATAATTTTCCCTGTTTATCTGGACAGAGCATATGAAAAGTAGTTCGCTCATGTGCAACACTAAAGGAGTTGTTTGGTCGGATTCAAACTGAACCGTGCGTTGGTTGGTTTCCCCTATACGTCATAGCAACGTAGTAAAGGTCAACTTCCGCTATTGGAGGCAGGGATGTTATTGGAGCCTGCGAAATGGAGCATGCGCTGTGGGGAGGTTGGTCGTAGTCACGGAATATGCCCACTTCATCTTCGGTTCTGATAGCCAATGAAATACACCGAATTTACGAAAAGACGTCATGTTTTAAGATCGGCTGAACCGCACTGCCAAAATTATAGTGCAGTCCCGGTGAGAGAGTTTGAAAAGGAGAGACGAGGAGGCAGTTTCGTTTTCGTTCCATCAGTCGACTGGTGAGTTTTGACACTGTGCGAGTGTGACATTCGGACAGATCGAGGTGTGTAAAACGTTTTATACCCGTCACTGAATTCATTACTTGTTTCCCGGCGCACACGTGTTAATATTATCAAATAAATGAATGTTGCAAGTTTCCGCGCTACTGCGTGACTGAAAGCAGCATGCACATGGCATGACTGAAAGCCGCCGTTTTGTGTGCTAAGTTTGAAAACATTTCTTGCAAGGAAAACTTGATTTATTTCATCAAGCGAAAGCATCCTTTTTACTGCAATTTTCAAATTGACTGATCTTATCGTCCTGCATCATTTGTCATCCAGCAAAAGTAATGTTCTTGATTCTTACCATATCCGTAATGACAGCTCGTTGAACAGGTCAGGGAAAAGGACTAACTGGGATATATATCCCAATTGGGATAAAATAGCGCAATTTGAATATTGTTTTCATACTTCCATATGTTCAAGCTGGCATATTGTGCTAGTAGTTCTTCTGTTCGTTTAAAGACATACAACAGTGGTTATTGATGGGAAGTATACTGCAACAACAGCATCAAATAGTATTGCACGTAATTGCAATTGCACAGATAATAATGTCGACGAGAAAAGGTCAGCAAAATTATACAATCGTATTGTCAGTTTTGTGAAGTAGATTCTATCTTGTTTTTGGTAGTTTTGATGCCGAAATCCGACATTGCCGTTTAGTATGAACATCGGTGAAAATATCCCAGGATATATTTCAATATCCAAACTTTGATTTAATATCTTAGGTGGGATATATACCCAATCTTAATAAATTAATATCCTATCAATGCTCCCCAATCGTATATGTCGCTATGTAGGATCTTACTGATTTCAATTGAATTTTGTGTTCGGAGCGCCCAGCTCATGAATATTTAATAGTCTTATGACATCACAACGGCATTTTAACTACTTTACTTGAGTCGGGCAGGGGGGATAGGTTCATGGACTCAAGGTTACGTCAAGGACGAGTCCATAATTCTACCCCGCATTATGGAGCCAATCTGGCGGGTGGGCCAACCTGTAACCATCTCGGTCATCTATACGCGGTAAGACTGACCCTGGGATCGTGTGTATCCATTTCAGACTACTTTCGGCAACTGCTAGAGGGAATTTCCATAAATCAATACCACGTGACTTCGTCAGCCAATCCGGTAAAGTCTACCGACGTAACCCCAACGTAACCCGCCATTTTCGAGTCATGTGATGATCTACTTGTTTAAATTTACAGATCTATCACACCTCTTGGATGATACGAAAGCTATTCATACATATATATTTTGTAAGTCCAGGCAATATCTGTTTCCGAGGTATGTATGAAAACCTGTAATTTATTAGAGTTTTCGAGTCTGTTCTCCGCCGGATGAAGGCCGAACAGAATCCGGTAAAACACCGGATATCGCTCCGCGATAATGGAGACACACGATTCGCAAGCCATCTTATGGATGGCGAAGTGTACGCAAATGGCGGGTGGGCGGCAACATCAGAAGCATTCGGAACTCCCGAGCGGAAATCTACGAAGGGGACTGATTCTACGCTCGGGGAACGACAACATGAATTTCCTATGAATCTCCAGATGTGACGTGGCTCCGAAGCCCAATCACTCTCGCGGAAGCCTTAATCCCCGACCAGCAAATATTTCCCTGCGAGTCTCTGATTTACATCAGATATTCTAAAAACTGTTTATTCTTTTCATTCGAAGCACGTTTCAATAGAAAACCATCAGTTTAAATGGTACACACGCCACGTATTGGCAAGATATAATTCCCGTGACGTCACTGACAGTTCCCTGACACCGAAACACACGTGACCACGCTCTAGTCCAATATGGCGTCAATGGCCTTCGAGGGACATCTCAAACCGGAGATCCCCGAGAAGTTGCGAATGCATCAGAAGATTCCCCCACAGCTTGGCGTGTGCTTCGGCTGAGCCAACCAGAAAGCACTTGTCATTACGTTCCCTTCAAAGCACTATGAAAACCTCTCGGGATCGGTCAACACGCGCCTTACTGCAAGCCGGTTAGATCCTAACAGCGACATATCCAAATGGGGAAGCCGTTAGGATTTAATTTTAATTAGATTGGATATATACCCCACTTAGTGCTTTGCCCTGACCTGTTGAAGTTGACAAAATAATTTTCCGTTTGGGCCAGGCAGTGGAGGTAAATTTATTTTTTGATGTTAATAATGGTTTTCTGTGTCTGTGATTGAATTTTTTAGTAACGTAGGGGTATTTTTTCTGTGTGCAATTGCTGAATGGATTTTAAAATAATTATTCGATGTACCGGTAGGCATACGTGTAATCTTGAAGAAGACCTATAGGCTACTTATATTATTTTCTGGTTGTCAATTGCCACACAAATAAATTATGAATATGAATCAGATTCAGTGACTTCATTCTTGTACATGTCTACAATAACAATGTCATTGAGCTTTGGCTGCAGGTTGCTGTGTGCATGAATACATAAACCATGAATGAAAGCCGATCTGCTTCCTGGGCAACAATGTTCACTATGATGCGGACACCGACCTCTGCAATATTGTAGGGTTACTACCAAAATGTTATCTTGTTTAGTTCAGATAATATACAATGTTTAATCTTCGGTGTTGTGTTCTTTATCGGGGGAAGGTAATTTCATTGGGTTGTCAAACAATTGTGATAACAGTTGAACGCCTCAACAAAATTGTTTCCATCGTCCACTGGTACCACATATGCAACTCTCATTTGCCTAGACTTTCTTTACAGTATTGATGAAGTCTCTTCAATAATTAGAGCTAAGCTTCACAAATTCACATCACGTATGCAACGAGAGACACATCAGAAATATATTGAACAGGACCAATTCCTTCCCTGTTTTTTAGCAGCCTTGGATGCTTTCATTGTTGTTTGCTGGGAAAAGTATGAATATTTCCAAAACATAGCCAGCTGCAATTTAATACTTATATAATCCAGGCTTTTTTAATGCAGTACTGTTTATAACCATTAAAATAAAACGATGTTTTACCCTGCACGTGAATCAGCGAGGTAATTTATTCAAATTGGCAAATACAGCTATGTTCCGAAGTGACGTAAAGCAGCGTCGGCCAACGTTTGAAGTAAGGCTCTTCTTTTGGGGGGGGGGGGTCTTTTCAGTATGGAATCAAACGGCACATGTGGTGATTGGAAAATAATCCAATTGCATATGGGAACGCCAAAAATATACAATAACTTGGTTCGAACGTCCATCGATGCCATTATAGGTCACTTCGACTGAGTTTCACAGTTTATAAGTCGAGTATGTTTCCTCTATGGAACATGGTTTATCGTGCAGAATCGGAAACAATATTATTCAACCCCAAAAACGTAACAGCAAGAGGAATATTTCTTGGGTAAACGCGGCACCACCTTTGTTAAAATTTTCAACATTATTGAAAGCCTCGTGGTCCTTTCTTGGAATAGTAAGATAATTTGATACACATTCAGACCCGGTATCAATAGTTCATAATATTCCCCAAGCCACGTAAATGTGTGGTTTGTATATACTTTTCCTCAACAATGAAAATATTGCCGTTACTTTGTAACTGCCTACTTTGGAGACAAGTCATTTTTCAATGATGAATCTCTCTATTAACTAATGAATTTATATTGGAGGTGACTGAAATCGTTATTCCTGTTCCACCTGGGGTCGACATGCAGCGTTTCCGTCCGGACGGAGATGTTTCCCCTCGTATGAGTCGCCCGATTCGGAAATGGAAGTGTGACCCGGAATTAGGAAAACAACGTCGTAAATAAACGAGACCCCGGTTGCTTCCTTATAGTTTGTCCGGGAAAAATTTGTTTTAGAAAAACTTCGCCGTTGATCTGGAGACATACTGAGGCCGGTTATGGTTGGCGCTGGTGGACAAAATTTCACATATAGCCCTCGGACTAATTCGATTTAATCCTCGGGCTAAATCGATTTAATCCTCGGGCTAAATCGATTTAATCCTAGGGCTAAATCGACCAGTCGTAATACATTTCCTAAACCCCGGATTATATTCATTTAGTTCTCGGACTAAATGATTTAGCCCTCGGGTTGATTTGATCCAGTCCTGGATTGAATGGTTTAACCCGCGGACTAGACGATTTAACCCACGGACTAGATGATTTAGCCCGCGGACTAAATGCATTTAATCCTAGGTCTAATTCGATTTAGTTAGGGTTAAATTGACCAATTGTGATACATTTCCTAAACCTCGGGTTATATATATTTAGCTCTCGGACTGAACGATTTAGCCCTCGGGCTTGAATATTTAACCCTCGGAGTTATTGAATTAGTCCTCGGACTGAATGATTTAACACGCGGACAAGATGATTTAGTCCGCGGGCTGGATTATTTAGCCCGAGAGCTAGATCGTCCAATCAAATGTGCGTTTCTAGACCGCATATTAATCAAGAGCAAGATTAGAAGATGGCCACGTGGTATAAAGTATGCGCGTTTGTTCATTTTGATCCTTGCATATTTGTTCGACCTCAAATGCCTGCCCGTTGTCAAGTAATAACACTTTGACATGATAACAGTACCTGAACTTGTGGGGTAAATCCTGCTTGTGTTTGCTTTGCGTTGAGAGCAGCTGGATGGTCCGTGTAACCTTGCACAATTCAATTTTCGTTTTTTGTTTTTGTGTTCTCGAAATCAAAAGTTGAAAATTGACCGTCAATTTTCAATTTTCGTTTTTTGTTTTTGTGGAAAATTGACCGTCAAAATTTTCGTTTTTTGTTTTTGGTTTCTCAAAATTAAAAATTGAAAATTGACCGTCAATTTTCAATTTTCGTTTTTTGTTTTTGTGTTCTGAAAATCAAAATTGAAATTTGACCGTCAATTTTCAATTTTTGATTCTGGGATTACAAAAACAAAAAACGAAAATTGATATTTGACAGTCAATTTTCGTTTTTCGTTTTGCTTCACGCAAAAATGAAAATCAAATATTGAAAATTGCCTCGACTTGCCCGTTTTTCGTTTTTTGATTTTAACTTTGACGTATCTATGTTCTCATGTGGCCGGGTTATCATGTCACTTCCGGTACGACGAGTAGAATAGAAAACGCAAATCGTGTCGTATGAGAGGTGTGGAGCGTGAGAGGCATGTGGCCCACCAGGCCATCCTCGGGAGCCAGTGTATTGATCGATTTGTTAGGGTATCTATACATTGCCTTGGTTGCATGGTTGCACACGATAGTTCTGGATAAAAAAAAGATCAAGGGGTATCCTCTAAATCAAACCAATTATTCAACAGGTTCAGCTAGCTCATTACTCCAATCCACTAGCTGGACGGTTTGAGATGTGACATCGCTGGCATAACTTTGATGTCAGGCTGAAATCGACATCGAGAGTCAAGGCAAAAACCGCCGGCTTGGGATACCGATATGCTAATTCAAAATAACCTCGGGGATGAAATGTTCGAGATTGAGGCAACGACTCAAGAACTCACTCGAATCACCAAAAATGTCCAAGTAAACCCTGTGCGGGGATAGCCTATAGTATTGACCCTTCTACGGAGGGCCAATGATAGGCTGATGTAGCAACAACAACATTTTCCCAGTTATACGCCAGATTTTGAAATCGAAAACGATGCCGCGCTATGTCATCGGTCAACTGAGACAGTCACGTGGTTGTGTATGAAGATTGGGGTGGCTCCTATAAATAGTGATCCAATGAAAATGCTCGTCTTAGTTTGAAATGGCGGAGTCGAATGACCAATCTCTGAAGGGGAGACAGCTGGAACAGTACACTATCGCTGTCTGTTAATATCTTGAATTAACAGAGAGTACTGCAGTCTATGTGCGGGGATTCACGATTTACCTGGACTTGTGAAGATGCACCAGACAGGTCTGGATATGTGGCATCCCGCTGTTCTCAATGGTTATTGGCCTTGAGGCCTGAGCCAATCAGAACGCAGTCTTAGATTTTCTCATTTCTAAAAATAGATGTTTAGAGCGCTACAAAAGCGAACAGCATTCATGCAGACAACCGCTATTTGCTATTGATTTGAAATATAGTATTTATAAAGATACCAACAAAGATTTAATACCAATAAGAGTAAGTATGCGGCCCGTAAACCACCATTTCAAACAAGCACACAATCGCCACGTTTGATGTCAGACGTCTGAATGCTTCAACGCTTCAGGTCCAATCTTCATTCTCTATTTTTGGGACCTGGATCGTTGGAGCGTTCAGAAGCTCGTCAACGTTCAGCATCAAAAACGCTTCAACGCAAGTGTGGGTATCAAACGCTTCAACGCATCGACGTGGCAAGTTTCCTTGGGGGTTATGATTAGGCATCTTCATTTTATCGAGCCAATTTCTACGTTCCCACTTCGAACCTGCCTTGATTCATCTAACCCCTTCAGTGTTCAAAATCCGAGGTGTAAATTTCACCTACTAACGACAGAAGAACCAATCAGAGCGTACATCGATTGCGAATGAAGTCACGTTGAGTGACATCATCCTCTATTAGCGGCGTCTTGCCTCCTAATAAGGTGCCCACTAATTAGGTCAGCCAATCAATAACGCTCTTGTGCGACCCATTTCGAATTTCAAATGTTTTCGAGGTCAGTGACGTCTCGTGTCTATTTATAAGTTATTTGAACATTGAAGGGGTCCAGATATATCAAGGGAAGTTCGAAGTGGGAACGTAGAAATTGGCTAGATAAAATGAAGATGTGATTAGGGTACCCACGTATTTATTATACTACCCTACTTTAATGAAACTCCCATGTGTATCAACCCCGTTGTTCTCCATATAATGCTTCACACCTGCTGCACGATTGCCTACTCGCTTATGCGCAGTTGGCCCATTATATTCTAGCTCGAATGCCTGGCTCCAGGGATCTATAGTGTAGGGAAACTCCCACATCTTGCCCCCTACTGTTTTTCCATATTATGCCCCACACCTGCCTAAGCAACCCGATTTGCGCTTTCCATACTACTCCGCGAACCGAAAGTGACATCATAAGTCTTGCGCGTGCGCAGTTAACATTGACGAGTCAAAGTTAAAATCAAAAAACGAAAAACGGACAAGTCGAGGCAATTTTCATTATTTGATTTTCATTTTTGGGACAAGTGAAACGAAAAACGAAAATTGAAAATTGACGGTCAATTTTCAATTTTTGATTTTGAGAAAGCAAAAACAAAAAACGAAAATTGAAAATTGACGGTCAAATTTCAATTTTTGATTTTGAGAACACAAAAACAAAAAACGAAAATTGAAAATTGACGGTCAATTTTCATTTTTTGATTTTGAGAACACAAAAACAAAAAACGAAAATTGAAAATTGACGGTCAATTTTCAATTTTTGATTTTGAGAACACAAAAACAAAAAACGAAAATTGAATTGTGCAAGGTTACACGGACCCTGGATAAACCATAATCGGTTTTACGGCGGTAATCTGCTCTCTTATAGGCTTTGATGCACCATGCAGGCCTGGTAGTTATACATCACCACATGTACCCAAGGATTTTTGATAGCGTGGTCAAACCAATTCTTCCACATAATTCCGAAATATGGGCTGTTGAGATATTCATGAATGTTCCCCAATCGAAAGCGTTTATACCAAGTTTTGCAAGTTTACTACTGGGGTGAACAAAAAGGCATGTAATGCTGCTGTACGGGCAGAATTGGGCAGAATTCCCATGGTGCAACAAGCCAAGATCAACGAGAACACTGGTGTGGGTTTGTTAATTTGCCGAACTCCGCGCTTGTGGAACAGGCTAATATCGACATTGTCTTCAGTTTTCCGAGCCTGGGAGTTCTACATACTGTAACAAAATCTCCAAACATTAAGAATAATGAAAAATTTCAACTTGGTGATATATATGTAAAATAATACTTGGGTTTGATTGGACGGTCTAGCCCTCGGGCTAAATAATCCAGCCCGCGGACTAAATCATCTAGTCCGCGGGTTAAATCATTTAGTCCGAGGACTAATTCAATCACTCCGAGTGTTAAATATTCAAGCCCGAGGGCTAAATCGTTCAGTCCGAGAGCTAAATATATATAACCCGAGGTTTAGGTCAATTTATCCCTAACTAAATCGAATTAGACCTAGGATTAAATGCATTTAGTCCGCGGGCTAAATCATCTAGTCCGCGGGTTAAATCATTCAGTCCAGGACTGGATCAAATCAACCCGAGGGCTAAATCATTTAGTCCGAGAACTAAATGAATATAATCCGGGGTTTAGGAAATGTATTACGATTGGCCGATTTAGCCCTAGGATTAAATCGATTTAGCCCGAGGATTAAATCGAATTAGTCCGAGAGCTATATGTGAAATTTTGTCCACCAGCGCCAACCATATCCGGTAGCGGGTACTGACCATATAGTGGTTCGAAACTGGGTCACATACTGTACTATTATTCGCCCTCAGATACGGACCACAGTGCACGGACCTCGTCGATTCTGGGACAAACTGCGATCTAAGAGCTAAAAATGTTTCATCGGACACTTCGCATCTATGTTTTATCGTAGGCAAAATCAAAATTTGCTCAATGTCTGATTTTGAGAGAATAAATTCTGTTTTACCGTGAGATTTGAGACCGAGAGGCCTCTCTAAACATCTGGAGACTCAAGGCCAATCCGTGAGACTTGGCAGGTCTGATACACTGACTTATCACTCAACATTTATCGTATGCACAAATTGTTTGTTGTTCACAGTGTGTAAGCCTGTCCGGCTGGGATATATTTATGACGATAGAACTGTACGTCTTCCTGACGCAGTCGCTGATGACACACACAAGCAATTTTAATCTTGGCAACATCTCAAGGTGATAGGAAGACAAGCAGAAGAGACCATCATGTGTTGGCGACAATTCTAGATGTCACTATAACCATGGAGCTATAAATCGAAAGGAGACACTGTTCCACAAGCCAGGACTGACTGGCCAGCGCTCACGCCCGCTGAGCTTTTGTGTTTGGAATAGCCGTCCAGCTGGGCTGTGTCTCTTACATGTTCAATGTACTCTGCCGCTCTCTGATCCTGCGACTCCTTTCTGTTAAATTGGCACCAGACCACTATCAATTCTGTTACTTGTTATGTATTAGCGTTGAAAATCGGCAAATATCCAGAAAATTCACAACGCATAAATCCATCTGGCATGTCAATATTTACCTTGTGGGACATTACCAGTGGAAGTCTTGACAGCTGTTAACCATTTCAAATTCCCGCCACTGACAGCTGAGTGGTGCTACAGAATGTCATTTAATTTGTACACAGGGAGCCTTCTCACCCCTCACTAATCATGTCTCCATCCACCATGCTTTTCCCAAAGTGGCCCAAATCAACACCAGGAAGTACAGTTTCAAGCCTCATCTGCAAGTTGAAATATCAGATGTATCAGAAATGCTGAAAAACCGCAGCTCATAAAATCCATAAAGATCTGCTGACCCGGAAGTGATTAATTGTAATCTGATGCCAATTAGAAATGGCCGGAAGTGAGGTGTCATCATGCGCAGTCTCCACAAATTAAAATCACCAAGTGAAAATTATGAGCATATGTCATGTTTATTTATTTGAAATAATTTCCCTTATCACAATATTTGAGTCATGGCTGTATGTCTTATTGGTGCTGAGCTACGGCACTTTGAAAACAGGCTGTCATTTCTCTATCTATATTGTATTTTCTCCTTTTATGCTAACTTCCGCATTTCCAAACATGACCCAAAAATGTGAGCGAGTAGCTATTACTACGAGTAATCGGAAAATCTATGGTTCTTACGGGGGGCTTATCCCATTCGTGCAAAATTAGCGATTGAAAATATATATTTCTCCATTTGAAATACATGGTGACTTCTGCCAAACTATGAAAATTGCACAGTTTTAATGACAAAATAACCCACTTTCCGCATTTCAAATCGGGAAAAAGTTATGCTTATGTTAAAGGTCGTAAACAGATCTATATCCTCGTGTTTAGCATTTCCGGGAGGCTTTACCTTAAATTGAATAAAATGGGATTTAGTAAGCATTACTTCAGCGTTTTCTCTGTATTTGATGCTTCAAAAAAGCTATTAAGTAATGACCCGGCGTCCGTTTGTGTATACCCCCATGGGAGCTGATTGCTCGGTGAGTAATCCGCGAATACACAATTGGCAGTGCGATCGTTTAACGGTCGCTTGTGAGATTATAACAGGCCCATTGAATGTTATTGTTTTGCCGTTTAAAGACTGCGATTGCAGATATTTATAATCAAGAACAAGCGCTGGATGAGCGCAAAGACCTCCGTCGAGACAACAGGGTCCGTAGCGTAATACATCACTGAATAACATACGGCCGGATGCCAAGCTCAATTTTGCATTTGTTGGACGTTAGCTTCATCAATGGTAATTAATCTGGGATTGAGGGTTCCTCACTAGCATGTCCAGACAGGGATGTGAAAGTCACATTCCCAGCAAATAATTTTTGTTTGATTTGACGTGCTTGAAATATTGGGGTATGGAATAGAGTATATTGATGGAAAACCTGGAAAAGTGCTTGAGACATTAGGCCCCATCCCACCCACACCTCCCCATGAGAGGATCCCCTCACCCAAATCAACACGTTAGCGACAGAAATGAGACCCTGTGTGCCTAATTGTACCAACTTGCTTGTGATTTTGTGCTATAGGCCCAACACAGCAACACTTCATATTTTTTATCTGTACAGTATAGCATCATCATTGATGAGAGAATGCTCTTCAAAACACACCTGATTTTACCGACACTTCGTTCTGATCTGTCTCAACATCATATGATGAGGATTCAATGCGCTCGGTATAATTTTGTATACTGGTGTTACAGGTCACCTTCGCCTTCACCTTACTGTATCAATGACCATGGACTTGTACATGTATCACATTCACATTGAATGGTGATGGCTGATGAGAATATTGCCCCTATGGAACAAATGACTGGATTCCACGCAGCAAATATTTATTGTGTAACACAGTGAGAAGAAAATTAATTGTATAAACATTCCAAGCCTCATTGAACACAAGCTGCACCATACTTGATATGAATATAACGCGCGTACATTAGCTCGCTTGGACGTCGCTTAGTTAAATATGGACAGACTCGCAAAAATCTCAAAATTTTCAAAAGCCACAAAAATGCCCTCAGCTTGTACAGAGTAAGTAAAAATACTTATGTACAACTTGATGTTTAGAAATGACTGTGTTGAGCGGTTCTATTCCCAACTTCTCTTTTATTCTATGTCATAGAGGACAGGGTTTGGTAAATAATTAACAA
Source organism: Hanleya hanleyi (assembly GCA_036873755.1). Classification (NCBI taxonomy): domain Eukaryota; kingdom Metazoa; phylum Mollusca; class Polyplacophora; order Lepidopleurida; family Hanleyidae; genus Hanleya; species Hanleya hanleyi. Next base: position 60,240 of record JAVTVY010019321.1, on the reverse strand, counting down.
GCGTTCTGAGAACCCCAACATCTCGCCTTGCGGGGTCATCCGCCAAAGGTGCAGCAGTATTGAAAGCATACATGTAGAGCAAACAATAAGGTCTGGAATAAGGTGATGTGGTACAGACAATAATGTCTGGAATAGATTATCTGGTACAGACAATAACATCAGTCCCATGAAGGATTACTGGCAAAAGTTAATCCCATGTAGGATGGATAGGTCAGTGCTGTCGGATTCAGTCCCATGTGAGATTACTGCTGGATATTACTGCTGGATAGGCCAGTCCTGTGTAGGATTACCACTGGGTGGACCAGTCCCATGTTATTACTGGTGGATAGTCACCTGTGGGATTACTGCTGGATAGTCCAGTCCCAAGTGGGATTACTGCTGGATAGGCCAGTCCTGTCTGGGATTACTGCTGGATAGATGAGTCTCGTATGGGATTAATGCTGGATAGGACAGTCCCGTGTGGGATTACTGCTGCATAGGCAGTCCCGTGTGGGATTACTGCTGCATACGGCAATCCTGTGTGGGATTATGGCTGAGGAGGCCAGTCCCGTGTGGGATTACTGCTGGATAGGCTAAACCTGTGTGGGATTACTGCTGAAAATTGCAATCCAGTGTCATATTACATCTGGATAGGTCAGTCCCATGAGAGATTACTGCTGCATAAGCCAGTCCTGTGTGGAATTACTGCTGGATAGGCCAGTCCCATGTTGGATTACTTCAGGATAGGCCAGTCCAGTCTGGGATTACTGCTGGATATGTCAGTCCCGTGTGGCATTACTGCTGGATAGGCCAGTGCCATTGGGATTACTGCTGGATAGGTCAGTCCTGTGTGAGATTACTGCTGAATAGGCCAGTCCCAAATTGGATTACTGCTGGATAGACCAGTTCGGTCTGGGATTACTGCTGGATAGTTGATTTCCGTTTGGGATTACAGCTGGATAGGTCAGTCCCGTATGGCAATACTGCTGGATAGGCTAATGCCATTTGGAATTACTGCTGGATAGGTCAGTCCCGTGTGGAATTACTGCGGGAGAGCTGTGACCTAGGAAAACATGAAACATGTCCACCAAGTTTTATAATCATCCCACGAAAGGTTCAACAAACTTTCCATGTACAAATCTACCTGTAAATTTTTGCCCAACAAAAACCTTATCAATGGAAAGATACAAAGTCTAAACTGCAATAATTAGGAAAAAATTTCATATTTAATGTCATATTTCTTAAATAGCACATGCACATCTTTGAATCACATTGAACTTGGGTAGCAAGTGTCAAACTCATCCAATGAAAGCTGACAGCTTCAGAAAACTTTCCGTGTACATGTATATACATGTGCATTATTATTGGCAGATTAAGACAAAACCCTCAAAATTTGAACAAAAATTAATATTCATCTCCTAAATATCACAGGTACATCTTTTAATCTTTAAACATGTGTACCAAGTTTCATAATCATTCAACAACTGCAGCAAACTGTGATGTACAGATGTGCATGTGCACTTCAGCTAAACGCAAAACTCAATCAGTTGCCATAATTTGGAGAAAAATTAATATTTCATCTCAAAAATAGCTCAAGTAAATCCTCCAATCATAAGAAACATTTGTACCAAGTTTCGTAATCATCCAATGAGAGCTGACAACTGCAGCAAACTTATCATGTACATGTATATGTATACATGTAGAGGCCTACATGTACAATTTACCTAAACAGAAAACTCTTCATTTGCCATAATTTGGAGAAAAATTAATATTTCTTGTCAAAAATAGCACAGGTACATCCTCTAATCATAAGAAACATGTGTACCAAGTTTCATAATCATCCAATGACAGCTGACAACTGGAGCAAAGTTACCATGTAGATGTATATGTATACATGTAGAGGCCTACATGTACAATTTACCTAAACAGAAAACTCTTCATTTGCCATAATTTTGAGAAAAATTAATATTTCTTCTCAAAAATAGCACAGGTACATCCTCTTATCATAAGAAACATGTGTACCAAGTTTCATAATCATCCAATGACAGCTGACAACTGCAAGAAACTTTCCAAGTACAGATGTACATGTGCACTTCTGCTAAACGCAAAACTCATTCATAGGGATTTTAACATTAGAGTACCCCAGGGGTAGTACCCCCAGGTGGCATACCCACCCCTCATATTTTTTATATTTTTTTTATATTTTTTCTAATTTTTCTAGATTTTTTTTTAACTTGCTAAACCAAAAACCCATTCATTTCCAGGCAGGGGACACAGCACCGACACCGACACTGACGACGACATCCTCTTTCCCCCTCACAATATCTCCCCTTTACTTCGTAAGGCGAGATAAAAACTGTATTAACTCGGCTTCACATTTTAGAGAATGACTTTAATTGAGCCAAAGATGAAAGAGAAATACACTTATAAAAAAATCTATGTAAAAAAATACTGTATATATGTTTATATTAATTTCCATAATTTATTGGAAAAAACTATACGTAGACTTCGACCACCCAATATCACACAGGCCAGGCAACTGTGAGAACAAGTGAAAGATACCCATCGAGTTGAGCGGATTTGCAGATAAACAACAACAAAAAATTGCACTTTGTGCCTCACGAGGCCCTTCTCCATAGAGTGCATGCCAGTTATTTTCTAGACTACAACAACAACAGTTTTTGCCTGTATCACAGTTCGAGCTTCCGATGACCCTTCAACCTTACCCAGACGACGGATAATTTTTGACAGATTGTCCGGCTAGGTTGTTGATCGGATTCACAGATCATGAATTCCACCGTGACGGATTCACCGTTGGGAAGACTTTTTCTTTATTCAAAGTCATGTACTCGGAAGTTCCGTGGTCATACCCATGTAGTTTCAAGTTTAGTTTGCTATTCTATATGACATCTGTTTACGGATCCATGAAAAATCTACAGATGATCCAGCATTTTCAGTAAATCATGCTTCGAAATGTTCGTGACGGAATCACCTGAAACGGACATGACTCTTGACTAGTGTTGCTTGTCTATTTTTTTGCTGCTCTGTTTCAATCTGACTATTCTTATATGACATCTCTTACTAACATACAGTACCCAAGGATGATAAGATTTTTTTTCATCGTGAGAAAAACGCGACTGGATCATCCCAGGGGTTAAATCTAGTCCGTGAAGGAATCGACAAAAAATCGTGATGGAATCAAAAGTGCTTTATTAATTACACATTTTCTTCAAAAAAATATTCCTAGAGTGAATTTATCTCTTCTACTTAGAAAATTAAAACTCTGACCTCTTATTTTTACTAAGGTATACAGCTCCCGCCACATGCATATCTTTTCTGCAGATGTTTCAAAATAGTATAGTTTTCAGTAAAGTGCAATTTTTCTTCTTTGACAATTTAGAATTTCCCGAGTTCTTCATGTTAAAAAATTGCGGGGAAAATATTTCGCTATTAAAACACATCTTCTCTATTATTGGCTTGTTCCCGGGGATCATAGGAAGCGAATAGAACAAACAGCATGCTAATATAGGGGCTACGACAGAATGTGGAGTGAATTTTATGCGAAAAAGGGCTGTTTAGCAATGTCCGCTTTTCCGTGGAATTCATGAGCGCACGATTGAAGTATCATGGGAAGATATATATTTTCAGTCGCTATCTCCCCCCCCCCCCCCCCCAATCTTCAAACAAAAGGAAAAGAAAAAGCCGAGAGAGCGCCTCGTGAGGCAGAGTTATTTTTCCAGACTACAACAACAACAGATTTTGCCTGTATCACAGTTCGAGCTTCCGATGACCCTTCAACCTTACATAGACGACGGATAATTTTTGACAGATCATCCGGCTAGGTTGTTGATCGGATTCACAGATAACGATTGAAGCATGGGAAGATATATTTTTTCAGTCGCTATCTCCCCAACCCTCACCCCCCAACTAAAAAAAAAAGAAAAGAAAAAGCCGAGAGAGTTCTTCGGAGTTTTACGTTTTTGACCTCTGACTTTGAATTTGACTTCTCACTTCCGACTCCCGACATCCTGGTGAATGACACTCGTCCTTTATCGTTTTGCCGATTCAGAGATTCTCGAGGAAGTTTCCAATTATACTATCTGGAATGCGAGTTTTCTTTCGTGAAAATTTACTCTTTATGAAAGCGCAGGTTTGTCTTCGTCGAAAACCGGCAATCTGTACCAGCGCGAAGCTATACTGTACACGCGCGAATTTAGTACCCTCGAATAAAGAGACCCGGTGGAAGCACTGCAAAGGATACACACCTTTTGTGACGTAAGCATTCATTTGTGTCCAAAGAAAATTCAAGATTTCGTCGGGAACCATGACGATCCCTATTGGAAATACTATAAGTCGTGGGTTCCCCATATGACAATTATTTGGCGGGAGATTTCACGTTGCGCTCCTAGACCTCCGTCTGATCGACGGAGGTAAAAATATTCGTTATAAAAGTGGAGAACTTCTTTCGTACGTCTCATAACTTGGCGACAGAATTCTGAAAGCAATCTACACAAGATACAACGCAGGAATCCTCCACGCGATTACAATTACAATGTATAATGAACACCTATTTACCAGAAAAACCTGACCGATAAACTGACGGACGAAATTGTACATAGTTGCTTCTTCTTCTCTTCTATTTATATCTCCCTCCGCTCTCTCCTTGTTATTTATTTATTATTTATTTATTTTAAAATATAACGCTTGTAAACATCTTGAATGAAATAATAAATTACCGTGAAATTAAAGTTGATGGGCTGCGAAACCCGTAGGGGGCCCTTAAACTACAATATTGATCAAAATTGAATCCATCTTACATACATGTATATACAAGTCTTGGAATATGAATTACTAATCTGATATCGGTAGGCTTTAGAATATAATTTGTTTCAGTTATCATGATTATTTCTTCTTGGTATACATGACAAAGAGATTATTATAAGGTTTTGTTTTTATATTGCATTATATCCCATCCTATGCAACTTCATTTGCATTTGTAAGCTGAGAATCAGTCATGAAATAAAAGACATTTTTACGGACAAGTACTTCTTACAAAAATCATTAACCGGGCTCGTGTACGCTCCGTTACAAAATCTGGTTTTCTACTCATGGAACTTCTCAAGTTGATAAAATATAATAAGTAATTCAAGTGATCTAAGTCTCTTCAAAACTTCAAAAACTTTTTTTACTCAAACTACGCCTGATGGTGATCAACGCAACGGGAGATGAATTGGCAATAGCCACTTCAAATACACAACGCTTAATAGGTCGACATCAAGTCCATGGCACGCATGCGCGTGAAATCGACTGCTACCGAATCAACGGCGGACATGGCCGAGCCAGCTATAATCCCTCAGGTTAATCCGCTATACCCTGCTGTGTCGGTATCGTACATTGAACACTTTCATCATCCCAATCTGTGTCTCCTCCCGATTTATAGCTCCACGCTATAACTGAATAATCAAGGCAATGGGAATAAATTTAGACAAAAACAGTCGCATGCTTTCACTATAACGATAGTGAGGTATTAAGAAAATATAAGGAATTTTTTGAAAGGATGGAAATATTTCTCCATGTCATATCACTTTTATAATTACATAAAAGACGTCTATTTATTCATGTATTAGTTCTCAATATTATATGTAGAAATAAGCGCGTAATTTTCTTCTACGTTCTCAGCAGAGGTCGAAATGCAAAGCGCACTCATAACTGCTACTGTGCCCCTTTTCGATGTGATGCTGTGCGCTTTTGCGAAGAGGTAGAAAATCGCGCTGTACGACTTCTCGACGTGCTACCCAATTGTCCATGCACAATATGGATGTTATTTGTGCACATATCACTCTCCTTTTCCTGGCCACAACGTCCATGTATAACATGCATTCATTGATCTAAAATTGGATTTTAGATGAAGTCAACGCGCCCAGCCGGCATTTAAAATACGAAAACCTGCAGACTTGAAAAATGGAACTTGTTACTCTCTCGCTTACGCTCAGGATTAAGAGGATAGAACAAGGACTGGTTCGCTCGGTGTCAGTATAATGTGACTGAGGGGGGTGTCATGCCTGCGGCATGATATTTCAGTGGGACAGCACTATAAAATGGCAGCATTAGATCTGCTCTGTTACAAGTAGGTACCCCTGCCCCCGCCCCTCCCCTCCCTTCCCTTCCCCGCCGTGATATACCTGACAAAATGTTGAAAGCGACGTTAAACCCTATTCACTCACTGCGATCGAGAAAACCATTGGATTGACATTTTACAATGGTGAAAATTCAAGATCCAAAATTGTGCCAATGTATCGAGATTGACACGAGGTACGGCAATTTCCGAATTTGCTTCTGCAAGATATGAAAAAGATGTACCGGTAAGTATAAATCACATGTAATTAAATTTTCATCCGACGACACCGAAATTGAGAGAACATATTCCGTTCTGCACAACATATAAAAGTTAATTAAAATTACCTCTGGATGCAGTTTTTTACATGCACGGAAAAATTGCGAAATATAACATTTTCGCCAATACCGGCATATAGAAATATTGAGATTGGCAAGAAATGCGGTCCAGCACATACTGAACCGGGTGTTGCAGGATATTAAACATTAATGTATGTTTTAACAGGTAGAATTTGCGAGGAACTCAAAATAAATATGCATTCATCAAAATATGAAAATACATATACCCAAAAATTTTAACCTTCGATATTACTATGGCGTACCACCCAAAGGCTGTGATTGGAGCTAGGTACATATATGGAAATTATGACCTATGAACAAAAAAAGATTTTGATACAAATGTATACTCCGAATAATTCCAAGCCAGTGAGTATCGTGATTTTCAGATAAGACCCTGAATTGGTGTATACTTTCGTACAATACGAAGACGTTGAACCGAACAGAAAACATATTAAGAATGTATGGTCATACCCATGCATGATTAGTTTTATGCTTTGTCCCAATAGATTGATCAAGTTTCAAGAGATTGCTCAAGTATGTAGATAGATAGATAGATATTTATTAATGTCTCACCATCCATATACATCATAAGAATAACCACATGTCCAAATTTCAAGGTTGTTTAATAGCCTTGATTCCAATTGGTAGCTAGCAATCCAGAGAAAGGTCTACAATTTTGTGCTTCTGAGAATCTAGCATATATCACATCTAAAATTGAATGATAAACTAAAATGAGCTTAACTCTTGGAAACTGGGTCACCTTGGAGCAAGAACAGAGAGCTCACATATCCCACAATTAAATCAACAATAGTCAAACACAAGAAAAGGGTAGGTTTCCCGCAAATGGATTCCTTTCAGATGGGAGAATTTTTCATGAAAGAAGAAAGTGATGAAGTAAACCTTTGTTCTTGAGTTGATAAACAGGTATAAAGCTCATAAAGGAAACATCTCCCGTTAAGTTAGTGAAAGTTATGTTTTTTATTTCACAACAGTTTAACTAAATGTAGCTGTTTCAAACAAGGGAGACAACTCCACAGGACAAATGCCATATACATGTAGGGGAGATAACTCTGAATATTCCAACCCAACACATAGTCAGCTAAACTTGATTCAGTTTTTGGGGACTGTGACCTTGATCTTTGACAAATTGATGTATGGCTCCTCTTCGCCATGCGAGCAAGATATTTGATACCATTCTATACCTTGAGACTAGAGATATTTGCATGGACAACAAATGTTAATGAATGAATGGACAGAACGCAACATCGCATTGCATGACCCCGTCTTCAACAGGCATATGAAAATGTGACTTGATGATTTCCTTATTTTGAGTTCACAGTGATGTTTGATGTTTCAAAAAAGCTATTAAGTAATGACCCGGCGTCCGTTTGTGTATGGGAGCTGATTGTTCGGTGAGTAATCCACGAATACACAATTGGCAGTGCGATCGTTTAACGGTAGCTTTTGAGATTATGTCACAGAGTTTATTTACTTATTTATTTTCTGTTATT
>JAVTVY010019321.1:0-52274 GCA_036873755.1 Hanleya hanleyi | reverse complement strand
TATAGTTTCGGGAAAAAATCCTAATTTTACATGCACCCACCCCATTGACTTGATAGGCAGGCCCCAGTAAGCCCGGGGACCGATATTAGCCCTTTTGGCTAGGGTTGATAGGGGTTTTCCCCTAGTTTAGGGGTAAAGTCCGTATTCCGCTTTTTATATTTTCGGGAAAAAATGCTTCACTTTGATACCTCACTCGACCCAATCGGACCATGCAGCGTATTTGAAGCGTGGGGACTACTTTTTCTCCACGGAAGCTTTTCCCGCGACCGCATCACCACCAGACCGCATCACCGCGAAGGAATACACACGCCCGATTCACGCAGACCGGAAGTGACGTCATACGGGATAGCGCCCCCCTGGCGGAAAAAAGGGGACCAAGAGTTACCTCCCTGGAAAATATGAATGGATATGCGGTCTACCTACTACTGTCCCGCTATAGGTCCAACAAGTAGAGTAGAGCAACCCTATACGATGACGGTGAGTGACCCTACGGCATGTGGACGGTCGTATTACCATGCGGGCGGAGGTATTGTCCATGGGGACAAATTTTCCAGTTCCGGTAGTAATGGTAAAAATAAATGTACTTCAGTTCAAACTTTTGGTTACCTTGGTGATCAAAATGATACCGACGCTACTGACGCCGATGATGATGATGAGAATGATGGTGATGATGATGAAGGTAATGCTGACGATGATGATGACGGAGAAGTTACGGATGATGATGATGATGATGATGATGATGCTGCTGCTGGTGATAACGATGATGTCGAGAATGACGTGTGTTTGTGGAATCTCTTCGCGGATAAAGCGATTGATGATCATGAATCCGATATAAACGACCTTGCGGAAGTTTACGAAGAAGACGGAATGGATGAACCAATTGCGCATCAGATGGCATATGACAAGCTTTTACCCAGAATACAGACAAGGTTCCGAAATATCTACGTCCGTAATTTAAGGTTATGGAGAAAACTACGGAAGCACCCGATTCATCAGAAAGTAATGGCGACTAAGAAACGGATGCGTGAGGAAGACGACTTATCTAACTACGAAGCGGAAGAATCTGTCGCTGAGATGCGTAAATTCTTAATAAACAGACTTTTATCGCGCGAGTACACAAGACAACCGATCAAACCTTTTGATTAGTTGATTTCGCCACCAGGGCATACCGTTGCATTTGTTATCGATATACCCTCAGCTCTTTCACAGGGTTATGGAAATGAAATTGACGTTTGGGTACTAGGATTATCGCTATGCTCAGTTTGTATTTTCGTTTTGAAACTGTCATTACTAAATTAATTAATTTGTATTAATAAATAATACTTTGAACTTTAACAACCGAAGTTGTGTTCTTCTTTCTTTCGGCCACCGTCCAGAGTCGTTTCGATATCACTTTATATGGACGATAGTCAGTTACAGCTGCTATCCAGTGATAATAAATATACCATCCATAGATAGTAGTGGCAGCTCTTTATTGTTATTATTGGTTTTGATTATTTGGAATGTTTCATTCACCAATGACCACCAAACTTACAACTACAACAAGTTAGACAAAATATCAACCCCGAATGAGCTCTGTCGGGCGAAACACGCGCACTCTCTGTATAAACTAACTCGACATCTACCACAAACTTCAACGCCTAATGGTTGGCTACATATTTTACAAAGTCGGGGCGGAAATAAACGAGATAAGTCTTCCACACATTTACGTGTTTTAATCTCCGGTAGTGAAGGGGAATCATTTATGAGAATGGTTGTCGGACTTCTTATATCCACATTCCAATCATCGTCATTATAAACTGGCCGTGTTTCAAAGACCGCATCTACGGCAAATACATTCTACATCCGCCAGCCCGAACTACCTAAAACGTCCGCATTTTCTCGTACGAATCCAGCCCATACAGAGTTGTTATCCTATAAAAAATATACAGTTGGAATATTAAAAGCGAGCAGACATTATATTCAACTCGGCTATAATCGAGTAATAGACATCTACAACGCCGTTCGCTATGTACATCATTATATCGACAAAGTCATATAATAAAACATATCGGTATTATCTGTGAGTAAGTTGTAATAAAATCGTAATACTTACGGACGATTCTTTAGGTTCGATGGTATTTTCCAGTAAATTCGCCATTCCGAAGTAAGAGATAAATCGAATACTATTAGACGTATATATCTCGAAAAGCAGTTCTCAAATAATGATTTATTTCACGGTATATCCTTTCAACTCTTATTATATGTCGATCGTATTGCATAATTTCATACCCTACCTAAATCGATGTCGTTCTATAAATATACCGAGTATAAACATCCCAACACCAAATGTCGCCATACACTGATTGAAATAACCCATGATGGCTATGGCTATATGTTTATTCAATCACACCTGTTACACCGTCAACTATAGTACAGCCTCACATGAATACATCGGTACGCACTAAAAAAATCAACAGGATTCTGTAATTGATAACACCGACCGCCCTATCTATACAGCGAAGTTATAATCAATATTTACTGTGCAATTATTAACCCACACCAAATGTCGCCGTACACCGATTGCAATAACGCCTTTTTGTAAACTAATATAGAGGCTAAATATACGCCGTGTTTTTAAACTCTTATGAACGGTTAACGTACAAATTCGGAGAATTTATTTATAATATCATAAATCTGTACTACATATATATATATTTTTATTGAAATAACACCCTTTTTTGTAAAACTGATATAGTCTAAAATATACGCCGTGTTTTGAATCGTTATTAACGATTATCGTATAAATTCGGAGAATTTATTTATAATATCATATGTAGGTCTATACTATATATATATTTAGGTAAATTATAATTCTACGTATATAATTTATTAATGTCAAATCTCAATAATCTATACAATTAGAAATCAGTAGTGACGTATGACGGTGGTCGGTGAGTGGGGGTGTATTTGGGTGGGGGTGTAAGCTCTGTGATACTCCTCTTCTACTACTCTCCACGGTTCACATGTATCTCCAAGATCCAAATTTCGGACATTTCAGACCTGCCTACTCTCCATTCTAACAACGCACAACTGAATTAATAACCCATGTCATACACGCAAGTAAAATAAATAAAACCCACCCCATTAGGGAAAAGATTTGTTTTATTTTGTTAGCAGAGAACACAATACAAGATATATCTGCCCCTCATTGCACAATATAGAGCGCAGCCATTGATACCGTACTAAATAGTACAAACTATAGGGCGAGACGTCTGGAGTGACTGACGAGTTTACGAGGTATGACTGACCTCTAGCATTACCAGAAGTGACGCCACAAAAAGGTAAAATGTTATTGAAGTGACTGTGGAGTAAATTAACATTGAAGTGACTTAACGTTGAAGTGACTGGGGAGTAAATTAACACTGAAGTGACTAGGGTGTATTAAAGGTAGGCTTGACCTCTGACATGTTCAAAGGACATCTTGAGGGTGCTCTCCTTTTTTTCATTCAGCAGGGAGTAGACCATGGAATAGACCATGGGTCCACCAATTGTCGTAAAATGTTCAATCCAAATCAAATATTCAATTCAATTCAATTCAATTCTTTATTGGCACTAACACAATTCACATTGGTTATGGCCGAGAAACCATATCAAACACACAATAGTTCAGTGTACTACAAGAAATAGTAATACAAAGTGAAAACATGAGTAACAAGATACCTAACAGCCAGTGCTATTACCTGGAAGGACTTCTCCTGTTAAAACTCTCAGAAATAAATTTTGCGAAGAGTTTGGTGGTCTTAAATGTGTCACATTGTAGAAGTTTAGTGAATACCTTTTGGATATGATACATAGAGTTCGGAACATCGATGGATAAATCCCGGAATATGTAAATATTTTCTGATAAACCATATTTAAGCCATTATATTAGCCGATATATTAAAGAAAACTGAAGCACAAAGATTTCCCTCCATTCTTGCTTCAATTTTCCTAGAAAATCACCTCAAAAGTCGAAAAATGGTCAAATTCGGCTCAATTTCCAGACAAATCTGTAAGAGCGATCTCACTTAAATTTCTCTTCCGTGTTCCAAGGTTCGGTGTAAATTTGAAAAGGCGAAAAAAGTGGGGGTCGACCTAACCGTTTTTGTCAGAATTTTTCGCCATAATTGAGTCAAAATTTTTACGCATAGCCAAGGGGTATAACTGAGGCAGGACAAAATTTACGTCGTTGCCCCGATCACTCTGTAGAGGTGACGTTTGACCACGGAAATTACCGGGATTCAGTGATATGTAGAAAGGTCATTTTACCCTTTTCTACGCTTTTTCTACTACCTGTGACCTTCACAAATGCCAAAGTTCAAAGGTCAAGCCACGTGTATCTGCGGATTCTCTACTACTCAGGTCATGTTCATCTTTTGTATTATTATCTGCAACATGAATTGTGTTATATGACTGATTTATCTATTTTGATCGAATGTCACTGATAAATATACTTTATCATCCATTTCTACTCCCCCATTTAGTAAACTTTCACGCATCCTTTTAAAGATAAAGGCCTAGTCCACTCGTAATTCATGGGTTGTACAACCTTGTTATCATTTCATGACGGATCTGGGCGTCAGAAGGTTCACAACCCTTTTCAATGTGAAAAATTATATATAATATCGACTCGGACGAAATGCTTGAATTCAAGCGGATGTTTAACTCGTTCACATCTGTAAATATTTTAATAGTTATATTTCATGGACTGTGTCTTTGTGAGGATTGTGAAAAACTATCGGATTGCTCTTTCTCGTGTGACGGAACAACCTTTGATCTCTCAGCTGTTGGAAATACTAATGGAGAACCCAAGTGAGTATAAGTATCCGGAATGGAGAACCCAAGTGAGTATAAGTATCCGAAATGAAGAACCCAAGAGAGTGTAAGTATCCGGAATGAAGAACCCAAGAGAGTGTAAGTATCAGGAATGAAGAACCCAAGAGAGTGTAAGTATCCGGAATGAAGAACCCAAGAGAGTGTAAGTATCAGGAATGAAGAACCCAAGAGAGTGTAAGTATCCGGAATGAAGAACCCAAGAGAGTGTAAGTATCAGGAATGAAGAACCCAAGAGAGTGTAAGTATCCGGAATGAAGAACCCAAGAGAGTGTAAGTATCAGGAATGAAGAACCCAAGAGAGTGTAAGTATCCGGAATGAAGAACCCAAGAGAGTGTAAGTATCAGGAATGAAGAACCCAAGTGAGTATAAGTATCAGGAATGGAGAACCCAAGTGAGTAAAAGTATCCGGAATGGAGAACCCGAGTGAGTATAAATATCAGGAATGGAGAACCCAAGTGAGTAGATGTAGCAGGTATGGAGAGCCCAAGTGAGTGTAAGTATCAGGAACGGAGAACCCAAGTGAGTATAAGTATCCGGAATGAAGAACACAAGTGAGTAGATGTATCAGGAATGGAGAACCCAAGTATCAGTATAAGTATCAAGAATGGAGAACCCAAGTGTAAAGTGTCAAGTTTAAGTCGGTTGACGATATTGATATTGTCACATTGACGATAATTGTCAAACCATTTATTAGAGACAATGACACAGAATTGCAAAAGGGACGTAACCCGAGACTGCCTTAGCGCCATACAGCCGAATATACATTTTCTGCTGTCGATCAGTTCAATTAAATATTTGAAGAAAGAAAAAAAAACAAAAACCCCACAACAGTCTTAAAAAGCAATTTCAATGAAAATGCATTCCTGTCGAAAGAGACATGAGATTGCCCTTGAATATTTGCTCTATTTTGGAGTTAATTTCATGAAAATACTCCCCCTCCCCCCTCGTGCCGCGATATTGCACTTCAAACATTTCGGATTTTTGAATCCCATTAATATTGTGTTTTCTGGTACTTTTTGGGACTTGCTTATCAATATTTTCAGACAGAATGTCACCATAGCAACCGGTAACCAAGCCTAGTGTTCCATATATACAGTCCATGGTGGAGTGTCACTGTGAAAACACATGTTGCGTGCATAATAACAAAAATTTACAAATCTGATCAGTTGTGAGATTAGACCGATTATCTGGGGTTCACTTAATTAAATCACCAAAACATTTTTTGGTAAAACCCCTGTATCGCCCATTTCTTAAATTCCAGTAACTGGGCAACCGTTTGAATTATTTAAATGAGGCACATGTAATTTGAGGGTGTCTACGGCAGCTGATTTGAGGGTGCCTACGGCAGCTGATTCCCCGATTAACCCTATCTGGCCTGGGCTTTTGGGACCTGTCAAGGCCTGGGGGGGGGGGAGCCGAAATGGCCCCCCCTAATTATTTTTCTTACCCCTTGAGCTAGGGGGCTGAAACTTATCACACTATACCCTTGGGTGAAGCTCTACCAGAAAATGTAAAAAAATCCAAGATGGCCGCTTTGATGACGTCACAGTGACGTCATTTTCAAAAACGCATTTTTTGGTCGATTTTTCGGTCAGATTTTCCGAAATTTTTATTTTTGCAATTTCTCCGCAAAAACTGCATGATAAATTAGTAAATAAAAAAAAAAAAAAAAAAAAAAAAAAAAAAAAATTAGTAAATATTAATGTAATGCGAAATAAAATAGTTTTTGTCCACGTTTCATTGCGGAAAAGCAGAAATTTTGAAGAAATATGACAAAAACATCACTTTTCTGGGACCACACGTGGCCGCCATCTTGGATTCACCCATGATCCTCTGCTCGGGGGGTTATGGAAATAGGCTCAAAATGACCCCAATACGATAAGCTATAAAGTCGCGGAGTGTCAGCTCTCCATTTTATGTCGTTCCGGAGGTAGCGCAGAAAGTTTGGTAGGGGCCCCCAGGCCAGGTAGGGTTAAGTTCACCCGATGCCTGATCTTTTCAGATAATATTATATAGTGTTGTAAATAGAGATTTCTTCAAATGATATTTCATGAGAAATGAATTTATTCTCAGGTTCAAGGATGTTCCGGGACTTGACGGTTATTTCTACTCTTACAACCCCTGTTATCCCTTCACAGAGACTGACCCGTCGGCTTTCCCGGACGAATGTGGTAACGTGGCCGTACGTATAATTATAACCCATGTGAATCAAACAATGAACCTTCAGAAACTCTATGATTGGTTGAATGGTCTTACAGTTTTCTCCACAAGCCAATGAAAATGCAGGATTTATATCTGAATATTTGAATTGATCAATCAAATGCTTCCAAACAAGAAGCTATCCCGTGATGCTCTGTTGTTACGGTATCATAAAACCCTAATGTGAATATCCATTGTACATCACATACCATGTCATTAGGGTTATAAAAGATTTTATCCGAGCAAAATAGGTCTTGAATTGAATCAATCTCAGTAAACTCAGATATGATATCACGGAATATTATATCTGAATTCAGCCCTATATAAATCCCGTGCGCGTTGAAACTACTATTGTTAGCCAATCAGATGGATAGCTGGTTGTAACTATTTCAAGATCACGCCCACAGTAATTACACACGATAGCTCGTGGTCTAATATATAAACATTATCCTGAAACAGTTTCCAAATATGGCATCATTTCCAGACAGGGTCCGTAAACATCAAAGAGTTTACTCCCGCCGAAAAGTCTGGCTTTCTTAGGGGTAGAAAATATCAAAAGATTGTGCCGTGCGAAGATGTTAATCTCCTTGAAGTCAACGTCAATTATTGTCAGAGCGAAAAGTTTGAAATGGTCGTGATTGGCTTATTATGGGATCTCGTAGAATGTCGGCGAACATTTCACACGAAGCTTTCATAGCGTTTCGTCTAGATGGTATTCCCCTGATTTACCATCTTGGTTTACCTAGATTGGAATTGAATATAAATATGCAGACTTGCATTACTTGTGCTTTGCTCTATCACTGTCATACAGATCCTCGGACTGTATCGCCTGTGCTCCGTGCGGTCTTACTCTACGATTCTGATTTCTTCCTTCATCCATGATTCGCGTTCTAGCGTTGGGGCGAGATATTACTCAGCTCCCAGTAGATATCCCGTGTGCTCACGTAGATAAGTAGATTTTTGCAGTTCTCTTCTTTAACGAACGATTAAGCTTGTCCGGACGATATCTTGAGTTGCTCTCCCTCTTCGCAGCTGTGTTGTCAGTGTTGTCCCGAAGAAGCATATCGAGTTTGGGCTCGGTATATCGAAGGTCAAGATCACAGTACCCGAACAATCAGTTTTGGTGCAAGCTGATGGTCTAATAGATCTACACAGTTCTCAGAAATTTTAGCCATGTGACAATAAATAGGACAAATTATTTTGGGGGTAAAAAAGTCAACTTTACGATGGCAGCATTTTAAATATTTTTATTACAATTTGGTACATAAAGTCCAGGGAGACAACTCTTACAATGTATGATTTATCAACAGATCTTGTTCTGCATGTTCGTGTTACATTATCTATGGACACACATTTATGTATGTTGTCTAGCTACGTTTTGCAATATTTGTCAATGTCCTTTGAATCATATTTTGCTGAAAATTATATTAATTTTATTGTGTGGACAAGTGATAAAGTGTAATCTGTATGTTGATATACTTGTACCTTCCATTGATTGAGCTATCAGGCTGAAAGGTCCAGCTCTTACCAGATTAGAGAGACCTACCTCTCTAAAATGAAGGTAAAAAAGGTCGTTTTTGCCCAATGAAGCCAAGAAAAAAATCGAACTAAGAGACATCTGCCATAGGCGACCCATCTTAGCTTGGTAAGAGCATTTCACGTTTCACTTAACACTACCCTTAGTTTATCGCTATGCTTCCGCTTGTATCTCGCATGGCGCCACCTATCAGCCGCAAAGGACGTATATCGAGGGAGATAATCCTGTTCGAAAGTTGTTCCTAAAGCATCAAGTCACATGTCCGCCCCATTTAAACGAGCCAATGAAATTGTCTGTATTCAAATATTTTGACCTGGGCATCTCAGACATCAGAAATGTCAGTTTTACTTGAGTGCAGAGGCGCAAGACTGGGGGATTCTACGCGAGACCAAAACGAAATTGTGCGAATTAGCTATTTTATTTCTCGCTCTAATGGAGCATGCTGCTTTGTTTTTTTTTAAGAAAAATCATATTACAAACGACCTAACATATTTCAAAAAAATAAAATCGGCGGCAGTTGACAGGAAAACGATATGCTTTTTATTTTGTGATGGGAGCATTTCGAGGCCCACCAAGGGATCATTTCAATCGATCGCTTTCTGGAGGTGTGTCTTCGTTTTATTTCCGGCGGCGCAGCGCCGCCGGATATCTGAATTCAGTAAACATGCGAGCGGCCATCTTGATATTGAACGAGTAACAGGTGTTTTCTCGAGCCATACTTCACCGATGTGCCGTGGAGTGATCCAACTAGTTTCATATCGTAAAACGACAGAATTGTATCACCCGTTCGTGGTTAACACAGTAATATTAATTCTGTTATAATGAATTCATCGAACAAATGTCCTTTAGTACTATTTTATTATGGCTGAGAGACCAAATCGATGACCATACATGATCAAGTTATTCACCTGTACGTCTGCAGCAAAATGTTTGAGATTGAACTGCGAGTTACTAAAAACTTGAAACAGTAAAACACGCGGATCGGATTGATGTGTAGAGAAAGTCGATCTAGGCTTAATTTACAATGACACACATCAATAAAGAAATAGTGGCTTGATGATGGGTCCCATATAATGAATGCCACAGCGCGAAATCTTACATCAGGCTATATGAAGTGACTTAATACGTCAACCAGAGAACATTACTTTCAAAGTCCTAGTTGGACATGCGGTTGATGTGCACATTTTGCCAGCAAGCACTTAACTTCCGGCTAACCCCACACTTTCCAGTTGGGTCCTTGCGCGAACTACATTAGTCAAACCTTTAATGAAAACAAACAAATCGACGCTTTTTTTAACCACAATGGTGCATCGTGACCTGTATTCACCAGTTGCACACGAAATCGGCTTGTAATACGCAGATTATAAGCTACAAACGTTTCCGCCGGCATTGATGCATCTGCATCAATAAGTTTTCTTGTGAATGTGATTGTGCCGATGTCAGATCGCACGACACCAATCGGATGTGACCATTTGGAAAACGCCCTAATATACTAAGATATCACCCGTTACCGCATGGCTACGAGCAGAAGTTTCTACGTATGATCGTGCCATGCGTTCGGATGATGTAGGCGACCATGGACATCTATATCCGTATCGGATGGTATTAAAAATTCAAATTGTCGTTTACCTTATTTGCATAATATTAGATGACGTGGTGTTTGCTCTATTAGGAATTAGACTATGCACTGTCAATGAAAAATCAGCCTTACGACAGGTAACAATACATATGCTAACTCGCCTGAAGATGTGGGAGTGTATGATGAATAAAACAAAAGTTGTTAAGTAAAAACGACCTTTGTTACCTCCATTTTTGAAGAGGTAGTTCCCTGTAACCTGCCCACTATGCACATGTGTGGAGAGCGGGACATATGTGTTCTTGTGGACACATTTCCTTGAAGAGTACATGTTTTCGTTTTGCACAGTCCTGCCAGGTGATATGCGGTGTATCTGGCTGTGAACAGTTTTACGATTGTGGTCAACAATCTTCGGTCATCTATCAAAAACTTCCTGGATCCCAGATATCCAACCTGATTGAATCGGACGATGTGTTCATGGTGGCGAGTTACACCGGCGCTGGTCAAGGAAGGTATGTTTGCAAACAGATAAAACGAGAGGTGGGCCGAGTTGGTATAGCCCTACCATGCCTGGGCCGGGGTGGGGGGTCATTATGGCTCCATCCAACCAAACATTCTACCCTATCTCCGGAACGACAAAACATTGAGAGTGGATACTTCGTGACTTTGTAGTTAATCATATTGGGGTCATTTTGAGCCTAGTTGCATAACCCCGCGAACAGACGATCATGAGTGAATTCAAAATGGCGACCATGTGGGGTACCAGAAAATTGTTTCTTCAAAATGTCTGCTTTTAAATGGCAAAAACTATTTTATGTCACTTCAGATTATTATTTACTAATTTATCATGCAGTTTTGGGGAAGAAAACACACAAATGCTGGATTGGACCCAAATGGCCCAGGACAGATAGGGTTAGAGCGCTTGCATGTGGGCCTACTATTGGCGACGCGGTGCCAAACTCTAACAGCGCGGGAATCAAGATCAATGAACCACTCCGCTCTGGTGTCTGTACTTTACCAAGAAAGGGCCATCCTAATAATAATTGCTTAGAAATGTTACGAGCAAGCCGTAGTAGTAGTATAAGGGGGTTTGAGGTCGCATTGACCTACTTTCGTGAATGCCGCGTGGAGTTCACGTGGAGGTCACGTGACGATCACGTGATAGCGACTTTCACGAAGGTAGGTAAATGCGACCTCAAACCCACTTCTATTCTCCGGGAATGTCCGGTAATGCCCGGTAATATAATGTCCGGTAGGTAATCGAAGTCAAGATACCCCAGTGACTTCCAATGTGAATCTCCCAAACAAGGTCCCCGACAATATCGCCAGCACTATGCCCAGCATAAATGGCAAGTGAGAAACCATCAGTTTCTCCACATAGCCATACAGCGAGAGAAGCGAAACCGTATTGGCACAAATAAAATACATGAATACATGGGAAGTAAGACTTATAGTAATAAAGATAACCTATAGGTGTTGTACGATGTTATGATTACGAGTCCATGATCAGTGCGACTACAGGGTCGAGCGTGTCGTGCCCAGTATATGTCCGCAAAAAATAAATAAACAAAATGGCGACACTGCTGTGGGAATTCCCCTTATGGCATCGATCGTGCTGCCATCTGGAGGCAAGAAAGACAACTCCGACTAAGCGAAACCGCTGTGGGCCAAATTCTAGGTGATCTCCCCTGATTTGAACATTTGCATGTTAATCTATACGGGGAATGCATGTATGGGATAGGGGTGGTCATTTTCTTTTTTATCTTGTTTTCTTCGTCTCATCAAGTAGAAGACGAAGATAGGGGTGGCGAAGCCATTGCTTGAAATTTGTTGAAAAGTTTGCATTGCGCATGCGTGATACATGAACAAGCCCGTGGGAGGCGTTTTGGGTCTAGGTGAGCCCCTGTTGGTCCGATGGGGTAGAGTGAGGTATCAGTGTGAAGCACTCGTGAAGTAGCATTTGACTGCATGGGTGTGACGTGAAAGTGACGTCATTCCCTGAATGTGCAGTAAAAGGGACACGGGAATGGATCTTTTGGGGTCGAGGTGGGCCACTATTGGTTCGAATGGGTAGTGGGAGGTGTCAAAGGGAAGCGCTCCTCCAGGGCGATCAAGTTGTGGGTGGGTGCATGTAAATTAGGATTGGGGCTGAACATATAAAAAGCGGAACGCGGACTTTACCCCTAAAATTGGAAAAGCCCCTATCAACCGGGTTTAGAGGGGCTAATATCGCTTCCCAGCGGATCGGGGCCTGCCGAGAGAGGCAGGGTGAGTTAGTGGGTATATGTAAAATTAGGATTGGGTTAAAGATATAAAAAGCGGAACACGGACTTAACCGATAAAATAGAGAAAACCCCTATCAACCAGGTCTAGAGCGGCTAATATCGATCCCCGGCGGATCGGGCCTGCCGAGAGAGGCGGGGTGGGTTAGTGGGTGTATGTAAATTTAGGATTGGCTTTGAACATATAAAAAGCGGAACACGGACTTTACAACTAAACCATGGGGAATCATCCAGGAAAGTGGGTAAGGTAGCATCTGCAGGGTTACATGTAAAATTAGGATTTGGTTTGAACATATAAAAAGTGGAACCCGGACTTTACACCCAAACCATGGGAATGATGGATGTTTTGATTTCCAGACCATCCCTGGTCCAAATGAACGCCCGCTGTTACCGCTTAACGCCTATCGTAACGCCTTAACGTCCTATCTGAACGCCTTAACGCCCTAGCATAGCACCTTGTCGCCATGATGGAGACCGACGAGAGAACAACAACAACAACAACAACAACAACAACAACATGTTTTCATATAGTTTATTCTCCTCAATGTTACATCATACCCACGCTGGGGGAGCCGCATTGGGTATGTTTTCCTTCGTTTGAGAAAGTTGAATCTTCGTTCGGTGTAACCTAAGCATCATTGGGCAGGTCTGGATACTGTTCAGGTAGCATGTCCTCAAACAGTTGTTTGCGAATTCTGATCGCATTTTCCAGGGCCTCTTTCGGTGATTGGCCCATGTACCCTTCCAAGTGACGCTTGGTCTTCATGATGGACCTGCGCGTGGGATCGCCTTTCATTTCAAGCGGTAATAAGGTATACTGTTCATAGATCGTCATGGCTGTTTTCCTGGTGCAGGGGCGCATTTGGGTGTACGCCTGTTGTAAGTTATCCTGTCCGGCGTCTTCGATTATCGCAGCATAGCTATTAATAGTTTCATGCACAATACGATCCCAGAAGGTAGGTTCTTTCTCACTTTTATGGGATGTAGGCCGACTGTGATAGAAGCGAGAGAAGCGAAATCGTATTGGCACAAATAAAATACATGAATACATGGAAAGTAAGACTTATAGTAATAAAGATAACCTGTAGGTGTTGTACGATGTTATGATTACGAGTCCATGATCAGTGCGACTACAGGGTCGAGCGTGTCGTGCCCAGTATATGTCCGCAAAAAATAAATAAACAAAATGGCGACACTGCTGTGGGAATTCCCCTTATGGCATCGATCGTGCTGCCATTTGGAGGCAAGAAAGACAACTCCGACTAAGCGAAACCGCTGTGGGCCAAATTCTAGGTGATCTCCCCTGATTTGAACATTTGCATGTTAATCTATACGGGGAATGCATGTATGGGACAGGAGTGGTCGTTTTCTTTTTTATCTTGTTTTCTTCGTCTTATCAAGTAGAAGACGAAGATAGGGGTGGCGAAGCCATTGCTTGAAATTTGTTGAAAAGTTTGCATTGCGCATGCGTCATACATGAACAAGCCCGTGGAAGGCGTTTTGGGTCTAGGTGAGCCCCTGTTGGTCCGATGGGGTAGAGTGAGGTATCAGTGTGAAGCACTCGTGAAGTAGCATTTGACTGCATGGGTGTGACGCGAAAGTGACGTCATTCCCTGAATGTGCAGTAAACGGGGCACGGGAATGGATCTTTTGGGTCGAGGTGGGCCACTATTCGTTTGAATGGGTAGTGGGAGGTGTCAAAGGGAAGCGCTCCTCCAGGGCGATCAAGTTGTGGGTGGGTGCATGTAAATTAGGATTGGGGCTGAACATATAAAAAGCGGAACGCGGACTTTACCCCTAAAATTGGAAAAGCCCCTATCAACCGGGTTTAGAGGGGCTAATATCGCTTCCCAGCGGATCGGGGCCTGCCGAGAGAGGCAGGGTGAGTTAGTGGGTATATGTAAAATTAGTATTGGGTTAAAGATATAAAAAGCGGAACACGGACTTAACCGATAAAATAGAGAAAACCCCCTATCAACCAGGTCTAGAGCGGCTAATATCGATCCCCGGCGGATCGGGGCCTGCCGAGAGAGGCGGGGTGGGTTAGTGGGTGTATGTAAATTTAGGATTGGCTTTGAACATATAAAAAGCGGAACACGGACTTTACAACTAAACCATGGGGAATCATCCAGGAAAGTGGGTAAGGTAGCATCTGCAGGGTTACATGTAAAATTAGGATTTGGTTTGAACATATAAAAAGTGGAACCCGGACTTTACACCCAAACCATGGGAATGATGGATGTTTTGATTTCCAGGCCATCCCTGGTCCAAATGAACGCCCGCTGTTACCGCTTAACGCCTATCGTAACGCCTTAACGTCCTATCTGAACGCCTTAACGCCCTAGCATAGCACCTTGTCGCCATGATGGAGACCGACGAGAGAACAACAACAACAACAACAACAACAACAACATGTTTTCATATAGTTTATTCTCCTCAATGTTACATCATACCCACGCTGGGGGAGCCGCATTGGGTATGTTTGCCGTCGTTTGAGAAAGTTGAATCTTCGTTCGGTGTAACCTAAGCATCATTGGGCAGGTCTGGATACTGCTCAGGTAGCATGTCCTCAAACAGTTGTTTGCGAATTCTGATCGCATTTTCCAGGGCCTCGGTCGGTGATTGGCCCATGTACCCTTCCAAGTGACGCTTGGTCTTCATGATGGACCTGTGCGTGGGGTCGCCTTTCATTTCAAGCGGTAATAAGGTATACTGTTCATAGATCGTCATGGCTGTTTTCCTGGTGCAGGGGCGCATTTGGGTGTACGCCTGTTGTAAGTTATCCTGTCCGGCGTCTTCGATTATCGCAGCATAGCTATTAATAGTTTCATGCACAATACGATCCCAGAAGGTAGGTTCTTTCTCACTTTTCTGGGATGTAGGCTGACTGTCTGAGGTCAAGCTCTCCGTATCAATAGATAGACTCTCAGCAGTCTCTTTTTCAGTATTAGTCGGTGATTCTCAGCAGTCTCTGTATCAGCAACGGACTCAATGGACTCATCGGTGTCTTCAGTCCAATGTATATTCTGCTGGTGTCGCATCATATCGTAATGTCTGGTGAACGTGCGTTCGCACTCAGAGCAAATATAACCCATATTGATGATTGAACGTCGAATGTGCACGTTTTTGGGATACGCTTGGTTTTATAGACAGTAACACCCACCAACGCCCAGCTTAACGCTTCAGCGCCCCGGTGAAATAGCTCAGAAGCTCCGATTTTTATAGATCTTCCATGGAATTGACACTAGTTCATTGAAATGTAGAGACGCCCGTCAACGCCCGTCGTTACGCCTTAACGCCCGCCTTAACGCCCGTCTCAACGCCTTAACGCGCAATCTTAACGCCTTAACGCCTTCTAATGATGCGTTCAAACAAATACTTCTTTTGAGCTATTGCACTGACATACGCCGCTTTCCAATTCATGCCCGAGGTTTTCAACATCGACGCTGTTCTTTCGATTTCCATATGAAGCAGGTCCTTGCTCAACAATTTCATATGGGGCACGAGGTCGACATACTGCTGACGTAACGCCCATCGTAGTCTGGGTGCCAATCTGTTATGGGCTAAAATTGCGGCTTCCACTTTCGAATACCCTTTGTGGTGAAACTTGTTTTCTGTGGCCCCCAATGTCTTGCCCATCTCGGCGCCCATACTTTCTTTGAGCAAATCCTTCATAGCCTCGGGTTCACATTATGTTCATTCCCTTGTACGGGTTTAGGTTGGTCCTTCATGGTTGGGTGATATTCCGGGACTGATGGTATGAGGTGGACCTGCTGTATGGGGACATGCAGATTGCTGCTGCTGGATGGGTGCCACCAAGTGTGAACTCGGTGGATGTGTAGGGGTATATGACGTTGTGATGACCCTCGCCGGGTAAAAGGTGGTTCGTCAACCGCGATATTCGTGTTTATGAGGTTTTAAATCTACGACCAGGTAGCCGTACGTCATCAGATCATCTAGCACTACCACGCTGGTCTGCTCGGGGTCGAAGTCATACGGTTCGTCTATGTCGTGAGGAATCCCTCGGACGAAGCTCACATTCTGTAACCTTGTAGTTTCGTAGGCGGACTGCCATTGGCTATAACATCATACAACGCGTGTCGGAGCTGGGGTTGCCACACCTTCCTCTAAGAGCTTCATCACCCAGGACGTCTTTCCACATGCCGTAGGACCGCTCACCGTCATCGTATAATGATGCTCTACTCCACCTGGTGGACCTATAGCGGGACTCGGCGGTGTCTCTTGGTTGTGTTTGCATTGAATGTGTCTGAGAATACTATTGCGACGAGAGAAGGTTCTCTGACAGAAGGTACACATGCTCGACATGTTGATCAGTCGACCAATACATATGGAATGATGAGGGACACGTGTTAATCACTATATGTACAGACACCACCAGCACCACCGGGCTTTGACGCCCGTCAACGCCCGGAGGTGGTGGTAGCTCCCGTGGGGCGGAGCTCTTGGATCGGAGCTCTTGAATCTCGGAGCTGTTACAGTCGACCAATACGTATGGACTGATTGGGGACACGTGTTAATCCCTATATGTACAGACACAACCACCACCACCACAACCGGGCGTTGACGCCCGCCAACGCCCGGTGACGGTGGTATCTCCCGTGGGGCGGATCTCTTGGATCGGAGCTCGTGGAACTCGGAGCTCTTGGAGTCTGAGCTTGGAGCTCTTGGAGCTCAGAGCTCGGAAGTGACGTCATCGTACGCAGGCGCACACACCTGTGGTGCACCCGCACCCTGATGTGCCCTACAGGGCGCCGAGCATGGGCGAGGCGTTGGGGGCCACGTTGGGACCACAGAAAACAAGTTTCATCACAAAGGGTATTCGAAAGAGGAAGCCGCAATTTTAGCCCATAACAGATTGGCACCCAGACTTCGACGGGCTTTACGTCAGCAGTATGTCGACCTCGTGACCCATATGAAATTGTTTTACAAGGAGCCAGTTCAAATGGAAATCGAAACAACAGCGTCGATGTTGAAAACCTCCAGGCATGAATTGGAAAGCGGCGTATGTGAGAGCAATAGCCCAAAAGCATTTGTTTGAACGCATCATTAAAAGGCGTTAAGGCTGTAAGATTTGGCGTCATCAAATACGTCTACTTACTACCAAACTGCAGGTACTCTGGAAGATTTATTTAACAATCACAAAAAGTTTCTCACTGAAAGAGGTATTTGTCTTCCAACCAATGATCACGACATACCAAAAGTATACTTGGCTCCCAAAATGCATAAATGACCATACAAAGCTAGATTCATAGCTGGTTCGAGAAGCTGCACCACCAAGCTTCTTTCAACCCTATTGACGAGGGCCCTTCAGGAGGTAAAAGCATTTTGGGAAAAGTATTACGCCACTATTTCTAAAAACTCTGGCGTTAAATGTATGTCGATATTGAAAAACTCAAAATGTCTTACGGAAGAACTTGATGCTAAAGGTCACATACCGTACAGACATGTATCCACATGGGATTTCTCGATTTTCTATATTACAATCCCTCATCAGGACCTCATTGACCGTTTAAGTTCATTAATATTATCTGTGTTCAAGAAAACTGATCGTAGATATATTAATGTCGGGAGCCATAAAGCATTCTTTAGCTCTACTACATAGAAGAGATATCATTCATGGGATGTTTCTTTGTTTATAGAGTTGCTTGAATTTCTCATTAAAAATATCTATGTGAAATTTGGCAACACAATATATCAGCAGCATATAGGTATTCCAATGGGTACTAATTGTGCACTGTTGGCTGACCTGTATCTGTTCTCTTATGAATATGACTATATACAGGAGCTTTCAAAAACCGATCCATTCAAAGCCCGTTCCTTCTCATTCATCAAACGCTATATAGACAATCCTCTCGCTGTGGATAATCGCTATATAAATGACGCAGTAAAGGATATATATCCACCTTCACTGGATTTGAAGGAAACTACAGATAGCCCTACAGGCACATCATATTTAGATCTATATCTCTATAAAAATGAAGAGGGCATTCTCTCTCGTCGACTTTATGACAAAAGACATGATTACAATTTGGAAATCGTAAACTATCCCTTTCTGGACAGTAATATTCCAGTGGGACCTGCATATGGCGTATACATATCTCGCCTAGTAGCATTTGCTAGATTCTGTGTTAAATGTGACGATTTTAATCAATGTCACAAAACATTGTTGAAAAAACTTTTAAAACAGGGATATTCCACCAAGCGCCTCCACTCAAAGTTTCTCAAATTTGCCGATATATATCGCATGCTGATAACAAAATACGAGCGTAGTGTGCAAGATCTATGGCGTTACGTAACTTGTAACTTGTGTCTGATTCCGCTTAACCCGGGGCTAGGGGCCGTATGATCCCATGCACTTCAAGATCCTCATGGTGCTCATGAACAATCACAACCGAAGCGTGACTGAGATACATCATTCTGTAGGTGACGACTTTACAACGATTATTATGGATTAAGAATACTGATCAGTGATACGGATTTTACATTTTTGGAACATCATGATGTCTTGTCGGCATCATTGAAAACTGTTGACCGAATCTCTCTTGCAAGAAACTAGCCTAATTGTATGTATACTATGATTGTCTTATTGAATTTGGTGCTAATACTGTTATATGGAAAATGGAATATTTCTTTTGGAATATGGATGCGGATATTCTTTAATGGACGACGGCTGAATTATGAATGACGGACTAGACGCTTGTAATTAAGGCGTTGAGACGGGCGTTAAGGCGCAACGATGGGCGTTGACGGGCGTCTCTACATTTCGATGAACTAGTGTCAATTCCGTGAAATATCTATAAAAATCAGAGCTTCTGATCTATTTCATCAGGGCGTTGAAGCGTTAAGCTGGGCGTTGGCGGGCGTTATTGTCTATAAAAGCAAGCGTACCCCAAAAACTTGCACATTCGACGTTCAACCATCAACATTGGTTATACTTGCTCTGAGTGCGAACGCATGAAGCTATTAATACCCATTCTGCGGTAATCGAAGACGCCGGACAGGATAAATTACAACAGGAGTACATCAAAATGCACCCCCTGCATTAGGAAAACAGCCATGGCCATCTATGAACGGTATAGACTGTTACCGCTTGAAATGAACGGCGATCCCACGCACAGGTCCATGATGAAGACCAAGCGTCACTTGGAAAAGGATATGGGCCTATCACCCATCGAGGCCCTGGAACATGCGATCAGAATGCGCAAACAACTGTTCGAGGACATGCTGCCTGAACAGTATTCAGACTTGCTCGATGATGCTTAGGTTACACCCAACGAAGATTGAACTTCTGAGCTTCGGCTTCTGATTGGACAAGAGCCTACTTGAATTGTAAACATCCAATGCGGCTCCCCCAGCGTGGGTATGATGTAACATTAGGGAGAATAAAATATATGAAAACATGTTGTTGTTTGTTGTTGTTCTCTCATCTGTCATCTTTGCTGTTGTTATTCTCTCATCGGTCTACATCATGGCGCCAAGGCGCTATGCTACGGCATTAAGGCGTTCAGATAGGACGTTAAGGCGTTACGATAGGCGTTAAGGGGTAACAGCGGGCGTTCATTTGGACCAGGGATGATCTGGAAACCAAAACATCCATGATTCCCCATCGCTTAGGTGTTATTATATGTTCAAACCAAATCCTAATTTTACATGTAACCCTGCAGATGCCACCTTATCCATTTCCTGGATGATACCCCATGGTTTAGTTGTAAAGTCCGTGTTCCGCTTTTTTTATGTTCAAACCCAATCCTAAATTTACATACACCCACTAACTCACCCCGCCTATCTCGGCAGACTCCGATCTGCCGGGACCGATATTAGCCCCTCTAGACCTGGTTGGTAGGTGTTTTCTCTATTTTAGGAGTGAAGTCCGTGTTCCGCTTTTTATATGTTCAAACTCAATCCTAAATTTACAAACACAAACTAACCCACCCTGTCTATCTCGGAAGGCCCCGATCCGCCGGGGCCCGATATTAGCCCCTCTAGACCTGGTTGATAGGGGTTTTCCCTATTTTTTTCGTGTTTCGCGTTTTATATGTTCAACTCCAATCATAATTTTACATGCACACACCCATGACTTGATCGTCATGGAGAAGCGCTTCACTTTGACACTTTTAACGACCCATTCGGACCAATAGTGGCCCACATTGACCCCAAAACGTTCATTCCCATGCCCCTTTTTTACTGCACATGCGCGGAATGACGTCAGTTCAATGTCACACTCATCCAGTCAGATGATCCCTCACGAGTGCTTCACACGGATACCTCACTCGACCCCATCGGAAGACTAGGGGCTCACCTAGACCCCAAAACGTCTTCCACGGGCTTGTCCATGTATCACGCATTCGCGATCCCTACCATCGTGTACTACGTGGTGAGACGAAGAAAACAAGATGCCACCCCCCATAGTAAAATCCACAAGAAAAAAAAAATGACCACCCCTATCCCATACATGCATTTCCCGTATAGATTAACATGCAAATGTTCCAATCAGGGGAGATCAGAGGAATTGGCCCACAGGTTTCGCCTAGTCCGAGTTGTCTTCCTTGCCTCCAGAGGGCAGCACGATCGATGCGCAGTATGTAGATTCCCACAGCAGCGCCGCCATTTTGTTTGTTTATTTTTTTGCGGCGATATACTGGACACAACAAGCTCGACCCTGTAGTGGCACTGATCATAGACTCGTAATAATAATATCGTACAACACATATAGGTTATCTTTATTACTATAAGTCTTACTTCTCATGTATTCATGTATTTTTCCCCTGCCAATACAGTTTCCCTTCTCTCGCTGTATGGCTATGTGGAGAAACTGAGGGTTCCCCACTTGCCATTTATGCTGCGCATAGTGCTGGCGATATTGTCGAGGACCTTGTTTGATGACGTGCATTCCTGGAGATTCACATTGGAAGTCATTGGGTTATCTTGACTTCGATTACCTACCGGACATTATATTACCGGACATTACCGACATGGGCCAAGAGTGCCGGGCAAATATATTGATTGTTGTTGTTTACAGATCAACGAAGGTTGTGCTGAGTTGTGGTGATTCTGATGAGATAGTTGTTCTTGGTGAGGACGTGCTAGCTCCCACTATATATGTAAGTATCGAGGTTAAGTGTTAGCTGGGGAGACGTCCTTATAAGCATATGCTTATTTCGCTCCCTGTTGCCATTGAGCAAATAAAGTTATTTAAAAGTGTTAGCTCTGCATTACACTGGAAACCACCAAGGCATTGGGAAAGGTACAATAAATACACGGGAGAGTAGATTGACGTTTCAACCTTCTACAGTTGTTAGTGTTGTAACTGTTGACCCACTAATCTCTCACATATGCGTCCAGCGCCCGAACTAATGCGATAAAAGGAAATTTCCCCTAGCTACATGCTAGTAAAAGCACCGGAGAATCATCTCGCTAACACACGGTTCTCCGCCACAGACACGAGTCTTCTCCGGGAACAACCCCGGGACTATAGCCTAATTAACTTTTTTTCTACTTCTGAATATTATTAGAGAAAGAATAATTTGTGCCCAGCTGACCTTTGACCTCTGGGTGCAACATACGGGTTCTTTGTGACGTCTCTTCCGTTGGCCCTTTTTTTGATGGTAGATGTCACTGCCGATGACGTGATCGGAAGTACCCTGCGTAATTTTCCCTTTGTCCACTTCTGCTTAGAACATAGGTCAAAGGTCAAGTGGTCCAAGGTCGAATACTCTTTCTCTACTATAAAATAGTAGTGAAGAGAGAGTAAATTGTATCCAGTTCGAGTTTGACATCTGAGTGTAATATTTGGGTAATTTCTGACGCCACTTTAGGTTGACCTTTGAGGAGGGCATTCACATCCCGCGAGACTCGATTCCTCGAGAAGAGTCTCAGCCATCTCCCAAAATTTGAGGGTGAATAGACGCGCATGATTTCCGCGTATGATCTTCCGGCCAGTCACCATTAACTGATTCCATCAAATGACGGCGCTAAGCAGCCCCGATTAGTCTCTCTGTAATAGCACTCAACTACACTCCGTATATGACATCTGCAGAGTGATAATTGTGTGTAAAAACGCAAGAAACTGGTGAAATATTTCCTCATAAACAACTGTGAAACAATTCCATATGAATTGTCTCCCTTTTTCAACGTTCATGTCATGTTTATTAAAGAAAGACAAAACTACTCATAATTATTATAATTTTTGTGTTATAAAGAATAGATTCCTGGCTAACTCCCTGCATTGTTGTTGCATTTAGTAAACGTTCATGTTGACTATTGATAAAGTTAGCAGTGGACGGACAAAGTTTCTTTGAGCGATTATGTAATAGAGAGCATCGCTGTCAAAATAGTGGCTTGTGTCACTTCAGATCACATGACCAGAAGCTCCTGTCCAATCTGCTCTTTCTCTACTACTACTTAAATGTCAGTTGGACTATACCTACTTTATCAACAAAGATAAAGATAAACTTGGTATTGTCGTGATGAAGACGATCTCTTTAAGAATTTGTCTCTCCAAGAAAATTCGAAAACGGACATTTTCCCGCCTGTTATAAACAATTCGCACTCATATTAATTCCCGCTCTCATTGTATTTGTAGGTATATATTCTCCAGACTCCCGCGGTATGTGGTGGAGGAAGCATCAGTGTCGGCTCCATACTCGTCATCACGTGAGTAATGGACCTTTATAGAAACTACACCGCATCAAGGGATATAGGATATAGGGATCCAGCTTGCAAATACTTCATTGGTCAATTCAAATTTTCAAAATAAAATCCGGTATTTTCATTGACTTTTGGAGGAAATTGGAAGAATTTTAGGTCAATCACGGAGTTTCTGTCAAGGATCATAGATTACATAGACTTGCTCCAAGTCTGAGTTGTTGACTTTGTTTTACAATGAAGTAGCTGTAGGCAGGCCTCTTTCAGACTTGTGTAATTTTTGCCTTCTGCAATTCTGGGGTCAGAAATGAAGCACAGAACCCCCCCCGCCCTACCACGGCCATGCTGAGGATTCGGATAGGTGACTAAGTCGCGAAAGCAAACCAATCGTTGGTTCTAATTATAGCTGGAATGTTCGTGTATTATGAAAGTTTACAAGTCCCTCCCACGACAACTGAAACAATAATTGGAGACTTGGAGCAAGTCCATGAATTGTGTGAAATGTATAATTTCCTTGAACCAGATCTTCTCTCTATACGTTACCTTTATATAATGTAGGATAAATATTGGTAGCTTATTTGCTTGTGTCCTGTCTGGATTAGCGTTAAGCTAATGTTCACTCTTAAAATGTACCGACGTCAAATAAAGCTTATCTTATCTTACTAAGGATACGTTATCCCCCTGAGGCAGTTTTTTTTACACCCCTTGGTAATCGGTCTTCTGTAGCAATAAATATTAAACATAACAATAATGTATATATTTTATGAAAGTGAATGTCCTGAGGAATTCACTCATGTAATTTATATAACTGATACTCCTATCATTTTTTTTAAAAATATTTTCCACACAGTAGTAGCAACAGTTATGCAAATTACATAAGTGAATTTCTCAGGACATAGGCTTTCATAAAATATATACATTGTTATTGTTATGTTGAATATTTTTTGCTACAGAAGACAAATTATCAAGGGCTATACACAACTGCCACGGGGGTGGGGGCGGGGTTGTTGAAATAAAATGAACCTAAGAATAAAATCATAAAAAAGTAAATAAAATAGCCAGTGGTTGGCTTATGCCACCGATGGAAATGTGCTAAAATGTGTGCTGTGAAGCGAAAACTACTGGTTATATAGGGGATTGAAATCAAGTACCCGGATAATTTGGGATAGTAGTTTGCAGCGCCCTCTATTCAATATGTCGTCCATTAGAGAATATCCGCGTCCATAATCCAAAGACCTATTCCATATTCCATATAACAGTATTAGCACCAAATTCAAAAAGACAATCTTAGTATACATAAACATAGGCTTGTTTCCTGCAAGAGAGAAGCGGTCAACAGTTTTCAATGATGCCGGCAAGACATCATGATGTTCCAAAAATATCAAATCCGTATCGCTGATCAGTATTCTTAATCCATAATATTCGTTGTAAAGTCGTCATCTAAGGAATGATGTATCTCAGTCACGCTTTGATTGTGACTGTTCATATGAGTACCATGAGGATCTTGAAGTACATGGGTTCATACGGCCCCTAGCCCCGGGTTAAGCGGAATTAGACAAAAGTTACGAAACGTAACGCCATAGATCTTGCACGCTACGCTCGTATTTTGCTATCAGCATGCGATATGTATCGCCAAATTTGAGAAACTTGAGTGGAGGCGCTTGGTGGTGTAGCCCTGTTTTATAAGTTTCTGCAACAATGTTTTGTGACGTTGATTAAAATCGTCACATTTAACACAGGATCTAGCAAATGCTACTAGGCGTGATATGTATACGCCATATGCAGGTCCCACTGGAATATTACTGTCCAGAAAGGGATAGTTTACGTTGTCGGAATTGTAATCATCTCTTTTGTCATACAGTCGACGAGGGCTGTGTCACATTTAACACAGGATCTAGCAAATGCTACTAGGCGTGATATGTATACGCCATATGCAGGTCCCACTGGGATATTGCTGTCCAGAAAGGGATAGTTTACTATGTCGAAATTGTAATCATCTCTTTTGTCATACAGTCGACGAGAGAGAAGGCCCGCTTCATTTTTATAGAGATATAGGTCCAAATACGATGTGCCTGTAGGGTTATCTGTAGTTTCCTTCAAATCCAGTGAAGGTGGATATATATCCTTCACTGCGTCATTTATATAGCGATTATCCACAGCGAGAAGATCGTCTATATAGCGTTTGGTGAATGACAAGGAACGGGCTTTGAATGGATCGGTTTTTGAAAGCGCCTGCATATAGTCATATTCATAAGAGAACAGATATAGGTCAGCCAATAGGGGTGCACAAATAGTACCCATTGGAATACCTATATGCTGTTGATATATTGTGTTGCCAAATTTCACATAGATATTTTTAATGAGAAATTCAAGCAACTCTATAAACAAAGAAATATCCCATGAATGATATCTCTTGTATGTAGTAGAGCTAAAGAATTCTTTATGGCTTCCGACATTAATATATCTACGATCAGTTTTCTTGAACACACATACTATTAATGAACTTAGACGGTCAATAAGGTCCTGATGAGGGATTGTGGTATAGAGTCGAGAAATCCCATGTGGATACATGTCTATACGGTATGTGACCTTTAGCATCAAGTTCTTCCGTAAGACAGTTTGAGTTTTTCAATATCCACATACATTCAACGCCAGAGTTTTTAGAAATAGTGGCGCAATACCTTTCCCAAATATCTTTTATCTCCTGAAGGGCCCTCGTCAACAGGGTTGAAAGAAGCTTGGTGGTGCAGCTTCTAGAACCAGCTATGAATCTAGCTTTGTATGATGATTTATGCATTTTGGGAGTCCAGTATACTTTTGGTATATCGTTATTTTTGGTTGGAAGACAAATACCTCTTTCCTTGAGAAACGTTTTGTGATTATTAAATAAATCTTCCGGAGTAAATGCAGTTTGAGAGTAAGTAGACGTATTTGATGACGATATGTTTACACTCAATTCTTCAACCAGCACCTG
The DNA here is from genome assembly GCA_036873755.1 of Hanleya hanleyi. Classification (NCBI taxonomy): domain Eukaryota; kingdom Metazoa; phylum Mollusca; class Polyplacophora; order Lepidopleurida; family Hanleyidae; genus Hanleya; species Hanleya hanleyi. The sequence goes on along the minus strand of JAVTVY010019321.1, from coordinate 26,183 downwards.
GTAATAGTAATATTTACATATGAATATTATATTATTTGGAGCTTTGTCTGCTGGGACTATGACGAATTTACTCTGGAGATTTGTTAGAACTTCTTGCGAATTGAGGCTTCTCAGTAGTTGTTTTGCTTGGGGAAGGGTACTTCTGTCAATATGGCGGATTGTTTCAACGACCTTGCTCTTGGTGAGGTCCAGCCAATCATCGAGTACTGTTTTTTCTGTTCCAAAGCAGACAGGACCATCTTCCGGTCGGCCCTCAGATTTACATTTCTCGGCTCTCTATATTTAGGTCCCCCCATCAGGAGTAATCTCAGGTCCCCATGACTCACCACATCAAGGTCACCAGTCACAACATGTTTGCATGGTGCACAGACAAAGCTCGACGAATCACAACCACAACCCCCCGACGTGCACAAGCTCCAGTCAAACTCCTTGACAGCACCAGAGTAACCGAATATTCCGGTGGCTATAGACCCAGTACACTCATACTTAATGCAAGGAGGCTCCGTGAACTTAAAATAGCCTGGTACAGTATTGCGTACCAGGCCACCACATGGCCATGGGATTAAAAGTGAGTGTAGCTTCAGGGAAGGACTTTCTAATTTGATCCTTAAAGTTGGAGAAGAGTGGTTTAACATTTCGTGTGTTATCGCTTCGATCGTTAACGCCTATGTTAAGAACAATATGTTTGATATTAGGCATGTGAACTCCACGTAACAAATCAGTTAGTTTTTTAATCGTGAAGCCTGGCAAGTCAAAAATATGCCAATCTGGTTCCGAAATGGATATCCTATTGAGATTGGAGTCCCCTAGGACCAAATAGGGTTGTTGAATGGAACGAAGTTCATTCCTGAGTTTACCAAACCGTGAGAGGCCAGTCCCTCTGATAGCGGGTACGGATGTCTTCGTGACTTGATCCGGAGAAGTTTGTTTCTCCATCGAAACTGTTTCTGGTTGGAAAAAGTCGGAATTACAAGCGCCTGGTCCGTCATTCATAATTCAGCCGTCGTCAACAGTTCGAGCTTTTTTGGCTTCACAATCATGAATGGTAATATCCTCTTCCCTATGTCGTTTCTTATTATGACCCGAAGACGAGAATGTGGGTGACTATTGAGAGCTATTCGGTAAAAGTGGAAAGTCAGATAAAGATTCGCAATCGGGTACGTCCTCATCACGTGCACCTATTTGGGCATGCTCATGAAGCTCAGGACATTCTTCAATCTCCAAATTCTAGAAAGAATTCCATAATGAAATCGGGTAATGCCGAAGCTCATTTTTGGAGGAAGGTGAATCGCGGTGACGAGAGGGTGACTCAGAATTTTTTGCGAAGGTGGTGACTGGGATGGCCAATGCCCAGAAGAATAATGTATGTTAGGCGGTGGCGAAGATGGTACCGCCGCCCAAGGTACATTTTACTCAACAGTTTTCAAATGCGAATGGCTTAGGTTGTTGATCATCCCGAATACCTTGTCGACCAGTTCAGGCTTAATACTTTTACGTTTACGGGAGAAAGAGCGTTCAGTGGACTCAATGAGCAGAGGAGAAGTTCCATCTGACAATGTTTGGCATAGCTTCTTCAGAAGAGCATCAATGGCGTTATTGTAATGCTGATGAATTGTGTTAGAAGCCGAGGACAAACATTTCTCGAATATGTTGTCAAGTTCTTGACTAATATTCACATTAACTGCAGTCGGATGGATAGACTTCCGGACACGGTTAATTTTGTTCGACATCCAGGAAGGGCTCTGATTGAGATGGAATAAACTGTTATGGTGTATAAGTTTACAAAGCTCAATACACCATACTAAGATATCTGGATCGTCCATTGTGCAATGTCTATCTGTTAAATCCTTGCGAAAAATACGCAAGTCTGGACCAAACTTAGTAGCCTTACTGGAGATAATAGTGACGTTCATGTTTGGAAAGTCTAACAGAGAATAGAATAAAGTCAAAGGACCAGTGATAAAAGTGAAACAATGCCCCAGTTTAAAAGATTGGTCGGCTGTGAGAAGAGTAAGATTGCTAAAAACACATGAGTTTAGAAATAAACATGTTATCTGGTATTATGTTATAGCCCGACACCTACCACAAACAACTATGTATAGATATATACAATAAACATACAAGACATAGTCTCGTGATGTCCTCTAGCGCTTTCGTCTATTAAAAGACTTCATCAGGAGGAGCGAGTAAAAGAATGTATATTTGCAGTCGTGTTCGGCAATATTTCAGCCGAGCCACGGTATACGTGAAAGACAACACGGAATCTCGGTATTAAATGTGACGATTTTAATCAACCTCACAAAACATTGTTGCGGAAACTTATAAAACAGGGCTATTCCACCAAGCGCCTTTACTCAATGTTTCTCAAATTTGGCGATACATATCGCATGCTGATAGCAAAATACGAACGTAGCGTGCAAGATCTATGGCGTTACGTTTCGTAACTTGTGTCTAATTCCGCTCAACCCGGGGCTAGGGGCCGTATGAACCCATGTACTTCAAGATCCTCATGGTGCTCATATGAACAGTCACAATCAATAGGTCTTTGGATTATGGACGCGGATATTCTTTAATGGACGACGGCTGAATTATGAATGACGGACTAGACGCTTGTAATTAGGCATAAAGCCGTGTCCACGGTGTAAAGCCAAACGACCGGCAGATAATTTCGAGCAGTTGTTGAAATAAAATGAAACTACGAATAAAATCATAAAAAGGAAATAAAATAGCCAGTGGTTGGCTTATGCCACCGATGGAAATGTGCTAAAAAGGGGGGCGGGGGGTACGTACGTACCCTCAAAACGCCACGGACAAGGGTCATCATAGCCAGGGATGAGATGCAAGTCTCAAGTGAATGTTACAGTGAAGATATGAAACTTTCGATCTAAAAACTATGCAAGGACTATTATCAGAGTCTAATTCCGCTTTCTATTTTACTTTTAAGGTTCTTCGTATTGATGGTTATGTATGTCGTAGTTGGGGTAGGATTTATGAGGTTCGGACGGGGAGCATCTGGCGTGGAAATGATCCCAAACAGATCCTTCTGGATCAGTTTCCCTGGACTCCTCAGGGTACGTTTTATATTTTCACTAATGAGGAGAATTTTGTGATTCATTCATTTTAATATTCATGATATTTGTTAACTGTGTAATTGCTCTGAAAACATTTGAGATATGCTATTGCATTTTGTCAATGAACAGAGCTTACAAAATTGGTAACTATCATATTGAGCGTGGCCCGCGTATCAATTTGTCATCATTTTGCACAATCTTCTTACCAAGTCACCATTTCTTTTTAAAATGGCGGCCATGGGGTTTTTTGGATGTACGGCAATATTAAAAAATGGAAATCACATATTTTCAGTTTGTACAGTCAGAGAAGCCAATGGCAGATGGTTTATATTTTGTGTGAAAATATTTATTCCTTGAGTATATATAGTGTAGTCACGTAAGTTCACGTATATGAATAATCGATACCAGTATAGCCGCGTTAAGAAAGGCTGCTATGATCACCAGCTGGAATTCATGCTGCTTAAATGTTTACGGAAGTATTAATTGATCACTCGAAGAATTCTTGTCTCTGAAATAAATAACCGTTTATCCAATTTCTCTTCCACAGGATGGATTATTCTTTTTGACCAAAGGATGTAGGAGGAACAGAGAGTACGAGCAGATATAGATTTAGTTATTCATGGACATGAACTATTTGTCTTCATATTCATATCTCGGACTATTCATCATATCCAACTCGCATTATCCCGAAAACTTACATGCTAAATTTCGCTGGAACTATTATAGTATTGTTACAGCTTTCTGTTAGTAGATATGTTCGAATGGAGAACAGAAGTACAATTCTTCCATTACCGACAGGTAGTATATCACGAACGAACGTGACCGAACGTCCCACATACTGATATCCATCTTCTTTTGTTCTCGAGATATAACCTACATCAGGTGCCGAGTTCTTCTACCTAAGTTGACTAACAGACCCCGAACTGTCATCTAATATTCATCGTCTTGTTCGGCACGACACCGTTGTTTCCACTACCGATATGTTATGGTTTACTCTAAAATTTAGTAAAGAAGCTTCACATCTGGTTTCTTGTTTTGAATGTATTGTCCTTGTCTCAGAATATACTTCATGGCAATATGCAGTTCTTCGTGTTTTTCTTGAGTGACGTTAGGTTTGGTGAGGAGAATGTTTGATGAAAGAAGCGTATCTGAGATAGTATGAGAGTACTTCCAAAGACACTTTCCTTCTAATCCACCTTTCTCGCATTAATACAAAAACAAATGAAATGAATCTGGACACGCGGCAGTGAGAGACAGTCTACCCACAATCTGTTGGACGTAAAATCGCATTTCTCTCTGTGTGGAAATATTTCAGCTGGTAATAGCTGGCTTAACATGCTTTAGGGACCTCGTGACCTTTCACGCGCAAAAAGTTACTGATAAACCCCTCAGCCTATAGTATTGAACCCTTCTACGGAGGACCAATGATCGGCTGATGCAGCAACAACAACATTTTCCCAGTTAGACGCCAGATTTTGAAATCGAAAACGAGGCCGCGCTATGTCATCAGTCAACTGAGACAGTCACGTGGTTGTGTATGAAGATTGGGGTGGCTCCTATAAATAGTGATCCAATGAAAATGCTCGTATTAGTTTAAAATGGTGGGGTCGGATGACCAATCACTGTCTGTTAATATCTAGATTTAACAGAGAGTACTACAGTACTAAACCCCTCTAAATAACAGTTTTATATCGGAGAACTACTTGAAACAGAAACAAAATTGTCTAAATATGATGGACGACGAAGTATAAAGGGGGAGTGTACAAAATGCTTATTCTGTATAATAAGTATTCTTTGAAGGATTTAATTGCGCATGAATATTTGTTGTTATAGCAGAATAGTATAGTCTATTTTTTGTAACTCTTGATAACGTAATCCAGCCTTCCTCCGTTTTGAACGACATCGAAACAGATTGTACAGTAAGAATTCATTGGGTGCTTTGTATAGTATGTGTTTGGTCAAATATCATCAAAATCAGACGCGCTCGTTGCTTTCCGCATAGTTTCTATAATGGTGTAGGTGATGTCGATCAACTCTACCAACTCCTTGCTATTTTGCTGTCGTCGACGAGATCGGGAATCGACGTTTTTAGAAGCAAAAAGCCTCAGCGAAAATCAGATGATCGCCTCTTGTAATCAAAAACCTGTACCGGGACAAACAGGCCCAGAGGAATCTCTCAAGATTTTACCTGAATGGGTTCGCGTGGATGGTTCTTTAAATATGGAAATAAGTTCAGTGCCGGGTGAGTGGAAGAGATGAAACAGCTAAAATATTATTTAAACATCCCGGTCTTAATTATCTACAATAGAAATGCTAACTAACGGGGCTAAGGGGGTGATATATGTTCAGCTACCTTTTTTCATAGAATCACAGGTGATCTGATTACTAAATAGGCAATACAGTTGGTGGCCAGTATCGTATACCAAAATGTTCCCCAAACCTTGGTGAATGTGAATATGGCACCCCCTTGAAAAAAACCATGTAAATTGGAGAAAAAAATTACAGAAACAAAGCGTCCCGGCACTGCCAGCGTAAGCCAATGATAACACACGTTCTTGACAGATGGTCCTAAAAATTGTATGCAACAAATTGTATACAACAAAGAAAATTCCATCGGGAAGTATTTTTAAAAGATTTTTTTATCATTCACTATGTCAAAATAATTGTCCAAGGCAATGATAATTCGTGTCAGCCAATATAAAGGACAGTCCAAAGCTGTGTAGAGCTATCCAAGAAAGACCTGTGTGTCACGCTCCTGTCAACAATCCGGTGTTAGGTTGAAATGCTAATACATCTAAACCAGTTGTGCAGTCAGTGAGGGAAATGCACTGGATTCTTTCTATTGTGGTCCATTCATTCACAGCATATTGTGATTGTGCCTGGTTCTGAAAGAAGCTGTATAATTAATTCGCAATTGACACACATCTGTGATTTGATCCACATGTCGGGTACACAAAATGTTTAGACTAAGACAATTAGCGAAGAAGTAAAATATTAAAAAAAACTTCCCAAATCATTTTTCTTATCTAACATAGTCTTTGTTGTAAAATATACTATACAGAATTTTCAATACTGTAGAAGTTTGTCAGTTACTTGCCGAAGGGCGGTGGTTCTCTCCGGGTACTCCGGCTTCCTCCACCAACCAAACTGACTGTCACCATATGAGTGAAACAAACTTGAGTGTGACATTAAGCCAAATTCCCTCCCTCCCTCTTCAATACTGTATGATTAATATCTGTGTACTTCTGCTGGCAGTCCTAAGAACCATTGTTTTTGTAATTATATTCTCCAATTTACATTGCGTGTTCAAAGAGGTGTCATATTCACATTCAGCGTTTTGGTATATGATATTGGCCACCAACTGTATTGCCTAGTTAGTAATCAGATCACTAGTGATTCTATGAAAAAAAGGTCGCTGAACATTTTTCATCAGGATTTTGGAAAAGTTTTGCCAAGTCTAAATTTCCCAAAACGCCGCTCATCATTATAATGACCAAATTTTATGACACAATGATACCATGAAACATGACAAATGTTTTCAATACCTTTGTGAAGCAAAAATGAAACGAAATAACTAAGCATTTCGGAAGCGACTTTCAGAAATTAAATACTGTAAAAAGCCAGGAAAAGGATAAACAAAATGTCTCAACTAAGTTTTGGATATCCTACGAGCAAAATTTATCCAATTCGCCTGAAGTACGTGGCCGTACTTACATATTCGACTGTGGACGTGAACACAAATGACCGCTGCAATTTCGCCATTTCCCCTCCGACGTCACAAGGAAATAAAGATAATTCGATAGAAAATAAAATATAGCAGATATCAAATTCAAATTTTCCACAAATATACAGTTACATACGTACTTTTCAGCCCATATATTGACATAGAAATCGAATTTAGCGCTTTTATTCCACACAGTTCAGAATGTGAGAGACCATGCTTCTCTTCCAAACAAGGTGACCCATCACATCTCAATAGTTCTGGACAGAAAAGTCAGATTTGTCGTGATCAAAATTACAAAAATAGACACAAATGTATTCAAATCGGACACAAACATCTATTTATCAGTCAGCTGTACTGGCAGAAGAATAGCGGCCATCTTGGAAAATGGCGACCATTTTGAACTTTGGACATGTCTTCCACCTTCATCCGTTGTTAATTATTTATGCGAAGATGTATTAGCTCAAACCTTTATTTGAAAATACATTCTCTGAATGTAATATCCGCATAAATATATAGACAGAAAACAAGCAATGAGCGACCATCTTGGATTGATGCAAATTAAAAAATTTCCCTTGTCTACATCAATCTACATTTTTGATATGTTGTTCGGAATCACCTCAGAGGTTATTTACCGCAAACCCCGTTTCTGTTGCAATTTTTTCTAGGTTCGGCGATTTTCTCGCTAGATTGACTGGACTATCATACGCCCAAATAGGCATGTCGAAAATATCGTCCATAACATGTATGAACATCAAAAAAACTTCATAATTCAGTGAAATATGATGATATTTAGCATACAAAATATTTAATTCGACAGTTTTATTGCAGAAAATCATTTTTGTCAACCTCTCTGGAGATGTACTTTTTTCGAGAGTAGTATACAGAGAGTATTAACCCTCCCATTGACCTTTGACCTCAAAAATTTGCATATCGTGACCTTTGACAGCCAATCAGAAGCGAGTATTTTGATCTCTTTCGACTTTGTGGAATGCATGTACTCACTTGGTTCTGGGGTTTTTCCATCACGGTTGTGCACAGGTGTATGACGCCACTTCCGGTCTGCGTTAATCGGGCGTGACCTGGGTATGACTGTATCGGATGTACTGGTTCTGGGTTTTTTCCATCATGGGGAGGTTACGTGATAGTTCAAGGTCATATTGAGTGATAGGAATGCATGTACTGACCTGTTCGTTCATCCGGAGACTTGTTTACATCCGTGTACATCCTTGTACATGTAGAGGGACTTACAGTCGGGCATTGATGGTGGGGGAACAGCCGGGTATTTTAGGGTTGACCTATATCCGGGTCCTCTAGCAAAACCTGTATGTGGGTTTTTCCATTCATCCTTTTTACATACGGGTTCTTGTACATCCGGGTTTCCCAGTGGGTTCTTTGTACATCCGCGGTCTTCTATGGTGGTGTATAAAAGTGGGGATTTTCATGGGATTGCTTCAATCATTGGCCTGCCTACTTGACCGTGCTTGAAGACTTACCAGCCTGAGCCAGCCTGACCGGAGCTACCTGACCAGCCTGAGCCTACCTGAGGAGTTACCTGAGCAGCCTGAGCCTACCTGACGAGAGGAGCTAATACCAGATGAGCCTGAAGCCAGTTGTGACCGATAGCATAAGACGTGGAGAAGATTTTCCAGGGGATGAAGTCTTACCCGAAGACGATGTACCGCCGTCACTGGAACACGATACGCCATTGTTTCCACCGTCACCGTCGCCTGTTGGACTTGTATAATTTCCGGTTGGAGGACCTCACGCATCTTCCTACCTTCGCTGAGAGCATTTTTACAGATCAAGTGACAGCCTTCAAATTGAATATGACATTTGGGTATATCTTACGGCACAAAGAGACGGACCAGCTGCGGTATTTTTACCTCAGTAATAATACCTATGTGTTTGACCAGCCGTTCACGGTGACGGATGCTATTTCTCTGGAGCCACTCATCGACCAACTCACTACCTTAGATCCATTGGAATGGGCCCGGTTGCAACATCCCAACACCAAATGGATTGTAGAAATGGTGACGAACGTCACATTTTTCGTCACCAAATTGAGAGATCACCGCATCGGCGCTCCTGTTATTCTTCCGCCTTGGCTGGCCTATCGAAAAGGACTGTATGCGTTAACGGGAGGGAATCATGGGCCCAACAAAGACCGGAAATTTCTGTTTCGGTGTTTGGCCGTTCATTTGGACCAGTGTGATCGCCAGACTTGTGATAGAAGTGCAAATATGTATTGGGAGGAATATCTAGAGGCACAAGACATTGACCCGCGGCAGTTCCGGGGAGTCCCATTCAAGTATTTGAATGTCGTGGAAACACTGTTCAACGTCAACATCTTTGTGTACCGTTTACTATCGAAGGAGGAGGATACATTTGTGGCTGAATTGGTTCATCGCTCAACAGAACGATGTGCCTCTACGATGAAAGTCAATGTCTTCGACGACGGCGGGGTGAGTCATTTTCCCCTCATCCACGATATGAGCCTGTACACTCAGTCCTACAGTTGTTCTCAATGCCATCGGGTGTTTGACCGTTCCACCAACTTACATCGGCACGAGAAGACTTGTGACAACACTGTGAAACGCAAATTTCCTGGTGGTGTGTACCATAACACGCCTACTATTTTCGAAGAGCTGGCTGATGAGGGGATTGTCATACCACCAGAGGACCGTTATTTTCTCTACCGGGCGTGCTATGATTTCGAGGCCATTTTGGAACCCATGGACATTTTCTCCAAAGCGCAGTGGACGCAGCGCCATATTCCCCTGAGTGTCAGCATTTCCAGCAACGTGCCCGGCTATGACGCTGCACCCGTATGTTTCGTGTCCACTGGGGACTCCCATGAGTTGATTACCCGGATGATGGACTAGCTAGAGGAAGTGAGTGCGGCCAGTACAGAACTGTTGGTGTCCAAGTCCCAGGACGTGCTGGACCAACTCGACGATCGTATTCCTACACCCGGTGTATCGTTCAGCGACGAAGAAGAGTCGGAGTCGGAGTCGGAAATGCAGGACATTCAGCCGGAGGCTGTACCCTTACCCAAGCCGTATGCGGAGAAATTGAAGTTGCGCATCCTACAATACCTAGGCCAGTTACCTGTGCTCGGCTTCAATTCGGGGCGATACGATCTGAACATGGTGAAGGAATTTCTCTACCCTTAGTTGGCCCAGTCCGATACCATCAAGTCCGTCATCAAAAAGATCAACAACCACATGGCCCTCACCACCACATCACTCCATTTCCTGGATGTACGTAACTACTTAGCTCTCAATTACAGTTATGATCAGTGGGTGAAGGCCTATGACTGCGCACGCACCAAAGGGAGGTTCCCTTACACCTATATGTCAACGCTCGACCGCTTGGAGGAAACACAGTTGCCACTCCGGGACGCTTTCTTCGACGGTCTGAAGCAGGTGGAATGTTCGGAAGACACGTACCAGGAACTACAGCAGGTATGGAATGACCAACATATGCAGACCTTGCGAGATTTCCTGGTGTATTATAACAACTTAGATGTGGTTCCATTCCTCGAAGCGGCCGAGAAAATGGCCCAACTCTTTCGGGATCAAATGCACGTGGACATATTCAAGGAGTGCTTGAGTTTACCGGGCCTTGCGCTTCGCCATCTTTTTCAAGATTGTTCCACGTACTTTTCACTCATTCAACAAAAAGACGAGGACATGTATGATTGTTTAAAGCAGAACATCGTCGGCGGACCCAGCCGTATTTTTCATCGCTACCACGAGAAGGACGTCACCACCCTTCCAGGTGGGAAACCCTGTGCCAAAATCATTGGATTCGACGCCAATGCCCTGTATCTGTGGTCCCTTGCCCAACCCATGCCCAGTGGTCATTATACGCGCTGGTTGGCGGAAGGTCAGCATTTCCGTCCTCAACGTACGCCGTACAAGCATCTGGCTGACCAGTGGTTGGACTGGGAAGCCGATCGACGCGGAATTTCTATACGACACCAAACCAACGTCACAGAGAAGCGGAGAGGAGATCCTCGATTCCCCGTCGATGGGTTTGCTATTATCCACAATAAACCCACCGTATTCCAATTTTATGGATGCTATTGGCACGGCCACCAATGCCATTTCAGCGCTGGACGCTTCAACGAACGACGTGGGAAATCGGAAGAAGAACTACGGGCAGAAGTGCTGGAGAACGGGGATTACGTGAAAGAGATGGGGAACCAGCTCATCGAAATGTGGGAGTGTGAATGTCACACCATGCGCCAGGCCCTCCCATACTTACGCCGCTTCCTTAAAGCGCAAGAGTACCCCTTCAGTCGCCAGCGACTCCTGGCCCTGCCACAGATTTTCGACGCCGTTCGTTCCGGGGACCTCTACGGGGTTGTAGAATGCGATCTGCATGTTCTCGACAACCTCAAGCCACTATTCGCCCAGTGCCCACCCATCTTTAAAAACACGCTGGTGAGTCGGGACGACATTGGAGACACCACGGGCACCTACGCTGAGCAACACGAGTGCCTGCCTCGTCCTCGTCGGATGCTGATTGGGAACATGTGGGGGCGGGGGGGAAATCTTGCTGGGTACCCCGCTACTACAGTGGTACATGAGTGACGCGAGTCTACCAAGTCCTACAGTACGTACCGAACGACTGTTTTGCGGGGTATGCCGACATCGTGACGTCTGCTCGTCGTCAAGTCGATAAAGATCCCAGTCAGGCCATTATCGGGGAATCCTGGAAACTGACGGGCAATGACTACTATGGAAAAACAGTAACCAACCAAGATAAGCACGTGAACGTGAATATCTGTACTACCAAACAAGCGCGCAAAAAGATCAACTCGCCCCTGTTTCGGTCCGTGGACGTCATCGATGGTGATCCGTATGAAGTCAGTTCAGCCAAGAAGACCATTCGTTACAATTTACCCCTCCAAATTGGATGTATGGTATACCAGGTGGCCAAGCTGAGGATGCTGCAATTTTTATATAATTTCATGGGGGTGTATTTCAATCCATCAGACTGGCAACTCATGGAGATGGACAAACCCGAATTACGTGCGCAGTATGAGGCAGAACGGGACCAGTGGTTACCTCGACGCGACCATTACCAATACAACAAGCGGACGCCGGGTCTCTTCAAGTTAGAGTGGAGTGGAGATGCCATGATCGCCCTGTCGTCCAAAACGTACTATTGTTACGGTGGCGATGAAAACAACAAGTTTAGTTGCAAAGGCGTCAACCGACGTGACCCTGCCATCTAGCTGGGCGTGCTGCAAAGCCAGGCCAGTGCGAGTGGCACTAACAGAGGATTCCGGGTCGTCGACCACCAGATGCGGACGTACATCCAGAAACGAGATGCCTTCGCATGTTTCTACCCGAAACGGAAAGTCCTTCCCGATGGAGTCAGTACCACCTACCTGGACTTGTGAAACTATGACTTTTGATATAACGAGATACAACGAGTTAAAACTATAACTGTTAAAAGTAGCGTACACGATAACTGTAAAAGTCGGGATGGCCGCCGGGCGCCAGTTAAAAGTGCTGGTCTGCGCAATGCAGGTCGTTGGTTCGAATCCTACTCCTGACAGTTTTTACAACCCTACTGTATTCTTTGTACATGTAACTTTACTGTATTGTTCACATTCTTTGTACATATTCTATACATTCTTGTTCACCTGAATATAAAAAAATCAAAACGTCACTTGTGTTTTCATGAATTTTTATTGAACATCAATGAACGTCAGAACAAACAATAAGAACACCGAGCAGTGGAAATTCAGACAACCAGAGAAATGGGGCATGAACATTAAAACGAGAGGCAGCTCAGTCGTACACTAAGACATCACGGCCTTCGGCTTGAGAATAATGATCAAACATCTGTACAATTGTTTGCATAGAATGTCCTCTACTCCGGTGATTGAGATAAAACACACAGTACTGTCCGCATACACTACTCAAGGGTCCTTGTGATCTTTTAGTATTCCAACGCCAGACTGTAGTAGATTCGGCCATGAACTGGGTAAAATGGGGATGCAGGGGTGCAAGTCCGTAGGAATCAAAGTATTCTCCTTGGCCCAGGGCATCCACGTATACAGCCACCCAATGTTCACCCGGTCGAGTACGAGGGTCTGTATTCAGGATGTAGGCCGCATGGGTGGATGGGGTGGGAAAGACATTGCGTGGAAACACACCTCGAAAGGGTACCCAGGGATCCCGCTGGAGTATGGCGATGAGCTGCTCTGTATCCATGACTCTAGCTGGCGTAGTCACACAGGACGTTTCTTTGTTGATCCACTGTGATGACGTTATCAACCTCGGCGTAGCAAATCACGTTAATGGTATGGGGTAGAGCTACCTAGAAACGCAGTTCCAGCCGTAAGTTTCCTTTCTTGAGCAAGGCCAGCTGATGATCGTGTTCCAAGGTAGCGGTGAGGTCGAAGGCGAACAAAGTGTACCCAAGGGCAAAGTCTCGTCGACTGATGGTATTTCCTTCGTCCTGATTGTTTTGTCCTGTGGCTGTAAATAGGTTCAGGTAGCTCCGCACATAGTGATGGTTACCAAAATCCGGTTGTAACGGACGGGCTGGAATTGATGGCCAGCCACGTGCAGTGCCACAAAGTTGATGTTGAAATGTTGAAAGTGGAACGGATTCTCACCCAAGGTCCCATTGAAGCTAGTGTTGGTGACACACGCCAGGGTAAGACGTTTAGGCAGATCTCCTAGAAATAAATTTTCACGATTGGCCATCATCGTACCCGCTGGCACAGAGAACGCCTTGGTCTGTGCGCGTCGGATGGTGCACAGGGCTGGTTTTCTCGATAAGGCTTCCATGTGACTCACCAACACCCCTGTTTGCAAATCCACCGTACGGACAAACAGGACTGCATCTTCTATGACGATCTTGTAATCGGCGGGATCTCCGCCGGTCATCAAGGCGAAAGTGGGTCAACTTGATCTTGATGGATACGCCGTTCATCATGTAGCGGTCTTGCAGGAACAGGTCGGCGTGCAGTCGACCCATCATATCGTCGGATCTGTAAACCTCCTGCGTTGGATGAACCCATTATTTGCAATGGTGGTGGTATTCATTTCACCGGGCGTATCTCTGTAGTGCAGTGGGGCTGACAAGTGTGTGTGTTTTTGGCATCTTCTCCGTACGACAACAGCGTCTCGATGTAGGCTCGGTACGGGTACGTATTTTGTGGACGTACTGATGAGTTTATCGTTCAGACTGATATCCACCTGTTGGAACATCGAGTGCAGCCAGAGATTCACCGGGGCTACGACCGCGTCGTCCTCGATGTCCGTCCCGTCTCCTTTCACCACTTTGGCTTTCACGTAAAAGTACTTGTGGGCTACATCCAGGTAGGCCGTATCTTTGTTTTCAATGGTAAATTCCAGCGGTCCCGTTCCCGTCAGGCTAGCCAGGGGGGCGATGTTCTACCCAACGACCCTCGGCGACACTGGTCTGTGTGGGTGGAATAGTCCACAAATCCAATTCACTGTTGGTAGACGGACACGACTCGGAGTGAATGAATGCCATTATGCGAAGATGTCTCTCTTCTTCTTCTTCTTCTGGGGTGTGCGTCGTCGGTGTGTTGACCGTCGAATGACTCTTCCATGTGCCGGGGTTTGTCTTTTAAGGGTTTTGGCGACCAAGACGCTGCCTACTTATTTGGCCCGTCGTTTCAAGGCTTGTCGGGGTGCCGTACCACTCAAGACATCACCGGCCACTTGCAGTTCACTGCGTACCGCTTGTTTGCCCACTGCTTTTACTCCACGTGTCACCAAGGCCAAGAACGTTTTGACAATGCTTTCCAGTATGTTTCCCAGCCCGTGACCTCGTTGCATGCGTGCACCGCTGAAGACCTGACCTCCATCTCCCGTTTGTTTCTTGTTTCTAGTCGGCATAGCTGGCCGTATGGCACTGGTAAGGCACGTACATTATACGAAGTGGGAAGAACGTGCTTGTTGGAAATGAAGTGTCAGCACCACTTTCCATCGCTCGAATGCGACCGGGTGTCCCGTGTCATCTCTTATATCTACCGTGATCGTGTTGATATCGGTCTGTCGTACGGTTAGGTAGAGTATGTGGTTGAAACTCTGGGTGACTTGATCTCCATACTTCTTTCTAATGGCGACCACCCGTAACAGAGGTGTGTTGACATCTCCGACAATGTGGTTGTCGACCACGTCCGAGTAGACGTAGAGTCCGTACATACCCACTTTCATATCCATCGTAATTTCGGCTCTGTCCGTGCTTGGACCTGAGTAGACCGGATGAGGGAGACCTAACATTTGCTGTAGGCTAGGACTGAGTTCGACATTCACGTTGGGGCTGAGAAGGATCTGTGCCTTGTCGTTGTGTGTGTTGTAATCGAAGTCCACATGATTGATGAAGGAAAAGGATTTGACGGGTTTTGAAGTATTTGTGACCACCCGTAGACACTTATAATGCATCAGTGTTTTCAGCCCCTGTATGAACTCCTTGGGGGTATCGTATTGGCCTTCGGGTAGGGTCAGTCGGGTTACTTTACCTTCGTAGGTCACCTCGTACCACACGTTCTTGTCTCGCACGTTGTACCACGAGTAAGGGTATTGAATATTCACGAGTCCACATTCCCACCGCCCAGGTAAATGCAACGGTTGCGGTAACTGGGTCACGTTGCTACCCGTCCTCGGTCGCGTCACAGATGTCGAATAGGGGTGAAAAAAACGTGCCCGCCGTGAGAGTGTTTTGGGAGGTGTCTGCGGTTGCCACTCACGATCCCAAGTATGTGGCAATCGACTCGGTGATTGCATCCAGGTCCAGCCTTGAGGATTCCCCACCAATTCTTGAGGGACGCGTGTGTCTTTCAACGCTTGAGCAAAGGCTTCCCAACCCGGTGGATTAGAGCGTTTGCGAGAACGCACCGTATCGTTGATCAGATCGGTGATACGAGACCCCGGGACCACTTGATTTCGAATAAGCAGCTCCCCCTGGTCGATCCAACCCGTTTCACCCGGTCCAATAATAAACGGGCCTTGTTCTTGGCCAACACTTCACCTTCGAGTTGAGGTGAGGAGGATGAGGGTGGTGGTGGTAATGATGAGGATGGTGTTGGTAGTGGTTGTGGTGGTGATGATGTTGAACCACCCCTATATTGATCCATACACACCTTGTAGCGGTTCAGCTTCTGATGGTAGAGTTGAATTTTCTCGTGATCGGGCAGTCGACGTTGAAGTATGCTATTCATCTCTTCATCAATGGACTGCAGTTGTTGTACCGCGGCAGGGACAGGGTAGGGTGATTGCAAATTTTGTAACAGTCGAGGTTCGACCAGCATCATTTTTTTCGTACGTTCCATGACGTTAGCGTCCCAAGATGGACCCTACTAACGGTCCCAGTACGGAGGCTGCTAATGGAGCGAGTAGTGCACCGAGGAATCCACCTTACTGTAACACCTGTTTCTTTTTCTTTAAACTCGTCTTCTTCACCAGCGTTCGGAGACCCGTCTTGTGCCGTTGCAATTTCCCTTTCTGCAGAGGACTGAGGGGAACATTCCCTTTTAACACATTATGAGCGACTTCACACAAGCACCGTACCAATCCCGCGTCCGCCCCGCGCACCAGGGCCCGGACCACCTCCAGTGGCGCGCTGCGTAACATGCGGAGCGCCGGCGCGTGCTTCCGTATCCGCGCAGACATGATGAGAAAGTGAATGGTTTGAAGTCAACTCCTGTTCTTTTATTTGGGCGTGGACACCGTCTGGAACTCGCCGGGGAAAATGTAGGACCGCAATCGAAGTGCCGAAGGTGTCCCTTGTTTCAAGTCGATGAGCAGGTAGCCATGGGCCTCCTGGGTGGGATCTTCAAAGGCTTCTCGAACAAAGGCCGTGTTTTTAGGGTACATCTGTTTCGCCAGCTGCATAATTTGTGACGCGTCTCTGGGGTTTTTGAACAACACCACATACTGGGCATTCAAACTGATGTTCCTGTGCTCTTTGTTCTTACTGAAGAGATTTTGGACGATGTAGATGATACTTAGCCGGCGATGATGACTTCCTTTGGTAAAAACCCGGGTCACTCGACTATCCGTTTCGGCCATCAGATCATCCACGACCACCAACGAGTCTTCTGGGGTATCCTCTTTGGGTAATCCTTCCACCAAGGTGAGTCCAGGCCTCCGTGCCAGTTCCTCGAACGCAGGCTGCCAAGCTCCATAACACCAACGGATGCGGGCCACGGGAGGAGAAATGAGGGGTGGCTCCCCGATGAGACGTTGAACGAAGTGTGTTCTTCCCGAACAGGTCGGTCCAGCGATGAGACACGTTATGAAATTTTCGGTCTTCAAGACGACAAGGGCTTGTGCGCGTGATCTTAAGATGTTGTGACGCGAAGTCGTCTCAGACTCAGGTGATCATCTTCATAAAACCTGTACAATAATAGATTCCAAGGTCCGGCTTCTGAGATTTCTCGAAGAATTGACAGCCTCTTTAAATGAGACAGGATACACCAAAAACGAAGTTCATGTCTGTTGAATATTAAGCCGATTTATTGTAAATTCATTCCACCTAACTTAGGAATGATCGGCAGCATTTGGCAGGCAGACTAGCACAACTTCATTAACATCAGACCATTTTGTAAACAGTCATTTTCAGAACTGGAGATAGTAGCATCTACCATTGGAGACATGAGCCTCTGTGAGACCCGATGGTATTGGCCTTCAGTGAGACCTGATGGTACTGGCCTGCCTGTGTGTGCCGCTCATTCCATTATATACAATGCTATACGTTACAATGTCAAATTTAGCCCAACATAAATTTCCTTATAAATTCGGTGCAATTATGACAGGCAGATCACGAATCTGTCGCATTACTTAAATTCAGTCGTCAAAACTAAGGTTAATTCATTACCCTTACACAAGCAGTTTCTATGTTATCCTGTATAAATTTGAAATTACATAACTGTTTCTCACAAATAGTTGTGTTTACAATAACCGACCTAACGGGTCATGAAATAGTATTTCGGAAATAGTTTTGTCAAAACACATCACAATATCAAGGTTGCATGCTCGCAGATTTATATAAAATTGGTAAATGAAAAGTCGAAATTTATGCATTTATATGGTGGCCAAGAATCGACATTTCACAACATGAAAGGATGCTGCCACCGTGGATCCATGCACACTAGGTATTTGGTGTTTTGGGCAAAGCGTTCAGAGGCCCACCACCGTTGTCGCGGATCCCACCGGGGATCGTAGTCCGGCGGGTACCGTTGTCGTGGTAATCGTGGTACAAGACCCACTACTACAGGGTGGACTGTCGGTGCGATGGTCGCTGGTACCCTGCTGAAGGTAGGAATAGACGGAGTGGTGGTGGTAGGTGCTCCCAGAGCTCCCCTCGTGATGTTCCGCCGAGGTTGTAGGGTTACCTTACTAGTAGTGGCAGGTGCTTCGAAGATGGTGGTGTTGTTGTTGTTGTTGGTAGCGTATTGCCGTTTGGGTCCCACGGGTGTGGGTGAGATGGAGGGTAGGCAGGATATCAGGTCCGCTAAGTCGTAGAAGACACCTCCATACAAGACACCCAGAAGCGTTAGTATACACACGACAGTACCGACTTGTCCTTTTCGAGTACGCAGCAGTAAAGGAAGTTGTGCACTATCCATGGTACAGTCCTAGACTGAACGCTGTAGGAGACGCGAGGTAAAATTTATATCCGTTTCATGCCACGGGCTGAGACCCAGGAATTAAACGAACTGGGCCAACCTTGCCATTTGACGAAATGATAGGGGATGCCACGTCGACGTTCCGTTTTCAAAATCTCCTCTGCCGTGTAGTAGTCTTTCTGTGTTTTTACGACCGGTTGTAATTCTGCCTCGTAAAACGTGCCTTGCAGTGTTTCTCCTTGTAGATCTTCCAGTTGATAGATGTGTGGGTTTCGGGGACTAAGGCGAACAATGACAAAATGCTCCTCACTCCAGTTGGGCAAGTAACTTTTCTCAAATTGACCTTTGACTTTACTGATCCGTACCACATCTCCGCGTTTGTAACGAGGTGAAATACTAGGTGCTTCAGGGGGTGAGTACAGCGTACGGCGCACTTGATGTCCGTTGCGTTCCGTCACATCGACGGGCGCCCGTTGGATACTGCGATGAAAGGCTCGATTGTACTCTCGGACCAGTTGAGGTAGCACATCGATGTACCGTGGGGTGTTTTTGGCTGTGAAATACTATGCCTCCTACGATGACTCGGTTACGGTGAAAATGCCGTCGGGCTGCTCGATGTAAGCTATAAGTGTCTTGAGTTTTTAACCATTCGCGAATTTCGGCTCTACTGATGCCTTGGGACTGCGCATCTCGAGCGAGCGCTCCCACAGCGCTATAAGCGGCTGGACTGACTGGACTGTAATACAAATCCGTTAACACCTTATCCACGTGTTTACTGGTCCGACCCTTATACCTCTGGGTGCCCCACCGGGTGTCCCTCCGGGTTCGCTTCATGATGAGACACTGACACTCTAGACTGTGTGGACCATATAAATATAGTACCTCATCGACAATGGGGACTACTTGTTCCAAGGCCGTCCATAGATCGGGGTCCAGGGTAAAATGACCCCCTTTCAGACAGGTGAGTGGAGCGAAAAAGGAACCGCGGAAAATGTACAGGTGAATGCTATCGCCGTCCAGTTCACCAAACAACAGCCGTTTCAAGGTGGTCCATCCTTCCCGTGACAAAGACACCTGCGCTTTGGATTCAGGCGTACACCAACACACAACCCGGTTGTCGATGAGGTCCACTCGTTTGGAGTACAACAATAGGGTGCAGCCAGGTGTAAGACTCCGGGTAGCCACAGTCCCTTCTTTCACTTCGGGGTGCAGTAAGTCATCCACCTCGGGGAGTACAGCTTTCAGTGCCATCCATAATGGTGGGCGGAGTGGGATCTGGGAACTCTCACGCTGTTCCAACGGGGGAAAAAGGAATCATCTTCACCAGTGCGTATGTGCACACCGACTCCCACGTGCATGAAATCCATTTCGGGCTCTTTCCCCTGTAACAACCGTGCCAATAGAGTCCAGCCTGATAGCGATAAACAAATCTTGACCTTCCGCGGTTCTTCTTGGACCAGCTCCAGGTGATCGTCATTGACGATGAGGTAGACGTCGGACGTCAGTTGGAATAACGCAAGCTCTGTTCCGCTCGCTGCCATGGTGGTCAATGAAAAGAAACGGCTAGAGAGGCCTGTCTATATAGATTAGTACAGGTTAGGGGCAATAGGGCTCGAAATGCGCTCGTACACCATGTGAGTCAATATACCAGCCTTAGCGCATTGCCCGCAAGGTCAATAGGGCTCGAAATGCGCTTTTATACTACTCCATGTGACTCAATACTGGTACACTGCTCTGTGCCGTTTTAAGGTTCGAAATGCGCTTTTCTACTACTACACCATGTGAATTGCTCCTCTACCTTCGTGAAAGTCCGTCATCATTCGGTGGTGTAATGTTATTTGTATAGGAATTCATTTAACCTAGGATTTCGGTATACATAGCTTGAGCACAAAAAGAGGATTGTAAATTAACCCAGGAAGAATGCCCTCCATTTTGGACCAATGGCAAGACGATCATTCAACCAATGACCGTTTAGTCAGCCAATCGACATCATCCTGGGTTATGGCATAGGATTTCATTTTAACCTGGGAAATTGCTATTGAAAGCTTGATGGAATTCTGGCGTTTTGTAAGTGCGCGCTTTTGGACCAATCAGATACCGTTATTTCAACCAATAGATTTGCCCGAAGAAGAGCCAATGGAAGGGGCTCGCGCTCTTTTAGACAGCCAATCGACATCCACCCTATTCAGCATAAAAAGCCCGGAGATGAGTAAGAAAATGGAAAAGACAAGCGTGGTAGCCAAGATGTCAACGGGTGGCAAGTTAACAGCAAAGAAGAGGGAGAAACATCCCGGGGGCAAATAGGCAAGCCCCCTCCTGAGAAAACAGGGTAAAAAACATTTCAATGGTCCTTTTCAGGGCCAACCATGTCCTTCGAAAAGGAATTTTTAACCTCAGGCCCTACATGCCAATCTCCTCTCCTCTATGATTACCAATATCCGCCTCCTCACAAAAATCACTCACCAAAGACCCGCACCAACCCAGTCCTTCTACCGTCCTCTATATTCGATGATGATTACCAATCTCCAGCACCTCACAAAGTACACATTCAGAGGGCATTCTATGACAATCCCAACACCTCATTACCCTCAAAGTGTGCCATGACCCATCTGCTAATTTACGGCCGTGTGGGCAGAGACAATTGATTTGGTTACACTCGGCTTTTTCCGGGTATACTCGGTGTATCTATTAGACTAGTATATTACTGTGTAACTTACATTCATACTAATAGTGTGTGGGTGTTTTACCTGGGTGGTGTTAGTAGGAAGTTCGCATGCACTATGTGTTATTTACCTAGGTGTATGAAAGGTGTAGGAGCTTGTGTTTTTTGTGCTTTTTAGTTAGAAAGCTCCTCTTTTGGGAGTAATTTGGTGGCCCTGATAAGGGAGAGATGAGTTGTAATGATTACAACGATTGGAGCAGTTCTTCTTTCCTCTTGGCGCATAGGGGACATCTCAGCGGGACGAGTGCACACGGAATGGGTATGCAACTGGACGTAGGACTCCGTGATGGGGGAAACCACCAGGTATTAGAGTACGGGACCGAATACAGCTATGGGTGCCAATGGTTGTTTTCACACTAGAGGGGTTGGAAGCAAAAAATTCACATTTCCCCATCTATAAACCTCCCGAATTTTTTAGAATGACATTATAACGTTGTAAGGCGGAAACCTAAAGTGTTTTGAGAGACGTAAGCCAGTTTATTTCAAATTTACCGTACTTTTAACACAGCCGTGCAGGTGAAATTCGGCCTTTGAAACGTGGAAAATGATAAAAAATATATATATTTATGCAGCCGTTAACACTATGAATTTTTCAGGATTACACGATAACATGCCAAGGTATAAATTTAAAGTTGTTTTAGATCTCAACTCTCGTTTATTGAAAATTTAGCCCGCTTCCAAATCTTGCAGAAAGCACAGACCATTTTGTCTTTCTGGCCGAGACGACGTTCAGACAGAAAATCTCTCCGACGTCCGCGCGCAGACATCCGGGACCTCTACGGTAGAGTATAAATAAAGCGGGCTGCCTCTCGTCTGCTACACACACCGACTTCAACCACATCATGACTGATGCTAGACGTGCAATGTTAAAGCTATCACCGCGACAGTGAGGTACGAGTTTTCGGTCCGTTCGAAGCTACTGCCATGATCATATAGTTTAAGCATGGGGTCTACAACAGTAGAGTGATTGGGCTATACAGTGTCTTTTAAGTAGCATGCAAGAAAGCATCTGCAGTTCCTCCTGCTTTAATGCGGGCACGTCAAATTCATGGCACACCATATTTTCGATCTCGCCCTTGAACTTCGCCGCCACTGAATATAGGCACCTCTTCGTTTGTCGAAGTTGGACTGTGATTGGTCGCCAGTTTGACATGCGCGACAGATTTAAGATAGGGACCGTCCCAGATCTTAATTAGCGACATGTCCGACAGAGGAGCGGTTTATTAAGTCTGAATTCTAATCAGATTGTATCGTAACCTTCCTAACAGAAAACGTCCTCACCTATGACAAACAAAATTCTCATTAGTTGTACTTGACCTAAATAGTGGATCTCATTAGTTGTCCTTGACCTAAATAGTGGATCTCATTAGTTGTCCTTGACCTAAGTAGTGGATCTCATTAGTTGTCCTTGACCTAAATAGTGGATCTCATTAGTTGTACTTGACCTAAATAGTGGATATTATTAATTGTCCTTGACCTAAATAGTGGATCTCATTAATTGTCCTTGTCCTAAATAGTGGATCTCATTAGTTGTACTTGACCTAAATAGTGGATCTCATTAGTTGTCCTTGATTGACCTAAATAGTGGATCTCATCAGTTGTCCTTGACCTAAGTAGTGGATCTCATTAGTTGTCCTTGACCTAAATAGTGGATATTATTAATTGTCCTTGACCTAAATAGTGGATCTCATTAATTGTCCTTGACCTAAATAGTGGATCTCATTAGTTGTACTTGACCTAAATAGTGGATCTCATTGGTTGTCCTTGACCTAAATTGTGGATCTCATTAGTTGTCCTTGACCTAAGTAGTGGGTCTCATTAGTTGTACTTGACCTAAATAGTGGATATTATTAATTGTCCTTGACCTAAATAGTGGATCTCATTAATTGTCCTTGACCTAAATAGTGGATCTCATTAGTTGTCCTTAACCTAAATAGTGCATCTCATTAGTTGTCCTTGACCTAAATAGTGTATCTCATTTTTCGGGTTGATACATTTAAGAGACAGGTAGAAAAATAATTTACCGTCAGCTGGGATAGATACAATCTTTTAAATATCCACCCCCGGTCATTCCCATGACGATTTTAGCATTTTTATATCTTTGGTGATGAGTAACTATCCCATATCTCATATTCTGACTTATTTATGTACCGAGATGTTACATTCTACCACAGCTAGTCATATTAATGTTGAAAATAAAGAACTAACGGTATATTTAGTAGAGGTATGGACATTTGGTCCATAATTTTGCGGTACTTCATACTAAACTATGTACTATATAAAATGTGTTGTTGGTAGACCACTTATGCCAAAGTAAATATTCATAATCTAATAATGTACTAGGCCATCGTACAGCCCTAAAACGTGATGTCGTTCTTTTCCACTTCCAATCCCATAATGTATTATTCCTGACCGTCGCAATCAAAAGGATTCCATCCAATTACACTGAAATCTTGCACACCTCATGCAACACAAGACACTGCGTCAATATAATGACAATGTCATTCATTCGCAATTAAATACATTAAAGAATACTCCTTATGTAGAATAAGCATTTTGTACAATTCTCATTTAAACTCCGTCGCCCATTTTTTTTAGATATTTCTTGTTCTCATTATTATGGGTTGATGTAACGATTTCTTGTATACAACAAAAACTGCTACCACAGACACACTGTCATCGTTTGATAGGTGGGTGGAACTAATATACAAAGGATAAAGCGTACTTCCAAACCTGTAACAAAATGGATGTTTTGTTCTGAAAATAATCGTTGCTCCTCTGGGAAACATGCGCAGTGGCTGATCAAATGGCGACATGCGAAGAGAAGGTCCGTCGCGCGTCGAGCGTCGCGTTTGAAAGAAATTTCTAAACGCGACATTCGACGAATTTTCGCATCGCGCGTCGCCGTCGCAGTCTGTCAATAGATTAGGAAATCGCGACGCGCGACGGATGTTTGCGTCGCGCGTCGCGTTTGTGAATCGCGACGCGCGACGTGGCCCGAATGGAACGCCATATAAGGCGCTGCTCAGAGAGATTATTTGAGGGCAAAAGAGAAAAGATCAAATGATTTCGTTTGTACGAGCGCGCATTTCTCGAAATTTAGAAGAGCGACTCCTGTCAAGATGTTTGTCAAGTTTTAGCACTTCAATTAAATATACTTGTTGAAGTCAGGGGATCGGTGAGATACAATTACGTTAACATGACGGTAGTCGTAAATGTAAATCTTTCAATGGTCTGTGAGTCATAGTCTCACGGCGCTCGTGTACAGGACGTAAGGGTCCAGACGAACTGTATTAATATTTATAGGTTGCACCGGTTATCTCCCGTGGTATATTTCAACTGATGATATGATAGCTCACGTGGCTGACTGAGCTGAGATCAATGTCTCGGGTTCAGTGGTAGTTTGGACATCTTAAGAAACCCATTACTCTCACGTGTGGCTGACAAATATCGTATACTGGTATGATTATAGCTACATGTGACTGCATATTTGGGTCAACCGGTATCAACGCCACATTAATCCAGGAGGTGGATGATCGCGCTTGAAAAGTCAAGAAGACAATATTTACATTTTTATTATTCTGTCTTAAGTTTAAAAGAATGTATCGTCGTTTGAGTTCGCACCTGTTACCTGTAGTTCTGATGGTTGCGTTACTAGCGCCACGTGAAGCTGATTTCCAGGATACCTGTGTGAAACAGTCGGATTGTAGTTGCAGAAACTCCAAAGGCCTCATAGATCTGTCACCGTTAGCCAGTACTGGATCACCCAAGTAAGGATCTCGGAACTCAAAGTCAAACTCTTAAAGACTTTTGTTCTTAATGAAGCTGAATCCATATATCTAAATATGACATTCATATTCACCTGTTCAAACCGACATCCTTATTTACTTGTTCAAATCGTCATCATTATTTGTCTGTACAAATCCGCATCCCTATTCACCTGTTTAAATCGTCAGCACTATTTGTCTGTACAAATCCCAATCTCTATTCACCTGTTTAAATCGTCATCACTATTTGTCTGTACAAATCCCAATCTCCATTCACCTGTTTAAATCGTCATCACTATTTGTCTGTACAAATCCTCATCTTCATTCACCTGTTTAAATCGTCATCACTATTTGTCTGTACAAATCCTCATCTCTATTCACCTGTTCAAATCGTCATCACTATTTGTTTGTGCAAATCCTCATCTTCATTCACCTGTTTAAATCGTCATCACTATTTGTCTGTACAAATCCTCATGACTATTCACCTATTCCAATCCTCATCACTATGTGTCTGTACAAATCATCATCCCTGTTCAACTGTTCAAATCGTCATCACTATTTGTCTACAAATCCTCATCACTATTCACCTATTCAAATCGTCATCACTATGTGTCTGTACAAATCATCATCCCTGTTCAACTGTTCAAATCGTCATCACTATTTGTCTACAAATCCTCATCACTATTCACCTATTCAAATCGTCATCACTATTTGTCTGTACAAATCCTCATCTCTATTCACCTGTTTAAATCGTCATCACTATTTGTCTGTACAAATCCTCATCTTCATTCACCTGTTTAAAGCGTCATCACTATTTGTCTGTGCAAATCCCAATCTCTATTCACCTGTTTAAATCGTCATCGCTATTTGTCTGTACAAATCCTCATCTTCATTCACCTGTTTAAATCGTCAGCACTATTTGTCTGTACAAATCACAATCTCTATTCACCTGTTTAAATCGTCATCACTATTTCTCTGTACAAATCCTCATCTCTATTCACCTGTTTAAATCGTCATCACTATTTGTCTGTACAAATCCTCATCTCTATTCACCTGTTTAAATCGTCATCACTATTTCTCTGTACAAATCCTCATCTCTATTCACCTGTTTAAATCGTCATCACTATTTGTCTGTACAAATCCTCATCTCTATTCACTTGTTTAAATCGTCATCACTATTTGTCTGTACAAATCCTCATCTCTATTCACCTGTTTAAATCGTCATCACTATTTGTCTGTACAAATCCTCATCTCTATTCACTTGTTTAAA